>OMOW01087788.1:0-13791 GCA_900312555.1 Lamprogrammus exutus
CCCTCAACCTTATACTGGGCTGTGCTGAATGAAAGGTTATGGGGATGTTACTGTAGCCCTAGGTGGTTTGAAACTGCGAGGGCAACAATCGTTTGCATATTTCATCTTCTGATTACCCTGTGCATCAATGAAAACATAGGGTTTAGCTGCATTACTGTGATATCTTTCTGGATCCTTAATTATTAAAGAAACAGTACATTAAAACTATTTCCAAAACCAATCCCATTAAGGTCCCTCCTGTCCAGTCATATGGTTTAGTCCTCCAGATCCAGGAATTATTTGACAGAACAACAAAAAAAGTTAAGAATTCATCTTGGATTCAGATCTGCACCAAAATGTAGTGGGTTCTTCCCTTCTGCCAGGTTTCATCAAAATTGGGGTTCATGTTGTTCTGAGTAATCCTGCTAACAAACAAATAAATAAACAGATGCAGGAGAAAACATAACCTTCCTGGTGGAGGTCATCAGAAGAAATAAATCAAGGACATAATTTGCCATACTTTAGGTTTTAGAGTCAAATTGTTGTTGCCACAGAAGAAAAACTGTTTCAATAAAATTTCCAAAACTGAAATTCATTTTTGAGCATTTAGATTCTAGAAGATATCGGCCATCATGTGACTGTTTAGTTGCTCATAAATGCCTCCAGCGGAGAGAAATGTAGCCCTCGGTTAGTGATGAGCCTCTTTTGGCTGCTGACAAAAGAGCGGCTCAGCTTTGGTTTGCCTTTGTGACTTCTTCCCTGACTGAGCCCTGGCAGTAATGATCTCTATGAGCCCTCTGTGTGTGCCAATGGTGGGCCATAACGGCCTTTATTCAGCATGAAACCTCCGCTGGGAGGATCTCCTGGACCCCAGGACAACAATGCTGGCAGCCGAGCCCGCAGCCGGCCGGCCTGTCTTTTACAGTTTTATGGGCTTGGCCTTCCCCCTGCTATTGAGGCAAATGTAGGCCATCAAACAAAACAATTTACGACCCAGTCTAAATTTGACCTTGGGCCTCCTGAAATGCCATTGCTCTCAGAAAACGTAGAAGCCCTATGAATGAAAAGATATATAATTATATCTGATATATATACGGGTTTCTTTCTCTTTAAATGTGATTGGCTTTAGAGGGGAACAGCCCATTTCACTCAGATAACGTGTGGCAGGGGAGTTTTGCTCCAAGTTGCTGTGCGTGATGGATTCTGTTCTACATGCTTGTGCCGTATGTAGGATGAAAGCCTTCATGTTGGAGGTAATAGTGCTGTCTGTCCCTCATGCCTTCAGCAGATAGTGTGACTCTATTTTTACTGCCTGAGGATTTCTCTGGTATTTGGCTGACCTGCTTGACTTTTGCCTTCTGGTTCGTGAGCAGAGCTGCAGGGAATTCCTTATTTACTGCAGGGGTGTGCCTGGCCTTGTCTTCATTCACCAGCAGCACATGTTAGATCTCCGTGTCTCACTCCGCTGTCATCGTTTTCACCACATAGCTTTGGTTGTTTATGGCTCCAATTGTTGGTAAGGTAACCCCCTCCTTGAAAGTGTAAACCTCTGAGCTTCGCCACTCCTATTATTTGTCTGTACGGCGTTTGAGGCAAAAATACAATAAAGGTTTCCACAGTTCTCTGAGTATACTAAGAGATGCCTGAATACATTGATTTACTATGGAATAACTCAGAGTAAGTATGCTTCGATTTGTGCAAATTTCAGTCGCATTATGGTGAGTTATTTCTTTAATTGCATCATACTCAAAATTTTACACGCATGTAAACGTACTGTGTGTCAATGCTGCAGATTTTTCTCACAAACACGCGCGTTTGTTCGAGAACTACGCCTGAAAAAGCACCAGACATCAAGCAATTTGTGTGAATACATTTTAAAATGCAAAATATTGTAATGTAAAACTGCAGTGATGTCAAACACAGCGGTTTCTCCGAATGTGCGTACACATGGGCGCTGGATCCTTGCATTTGATGTAGAGAGTGACCAGGAAGCATGAATGATACAAGATGAAAGGAGGGCTCTCCATCTTTGTGTGCTATATAGATTCTTCTCACGCGTCTCCCTCTGAGACAAGGGGTTCAGTAATCTGTATCCTTTAGTGAGAGAACCCCATGGAGATGCATTAAAGAGATAAATTGGTATCATCCCCAGTGTGACAGACTCCTCATCTGTCTCTGCTCGCCTCCATTGATCACAATTTATTTTATTTGTGTTGTTGCATTATTAGGCGGAAGAAAAGCATTGCATTAATAAAGCCCTGATTATAAAGTTAAACAGAAATGCTATACTGTTACACAGGAAGCTGGGGTTAAAGCGAGAGGCTCCAGCACGCCTGACCTTGTATCTTCTTACACAACGAACAGAAATCACGGACAGCGCTGATCATTCACCGTGCCTATAACTCATTTCTTAACGATTAGCATGTTCCCCCTGCACTGGACGCACTCCTCTAAATTCTGCCATTTCCCAGCAGTCGCCGTCCTCTCTGTGAGACAAAGCACTGAGAGGCACTCCGGTAATGTCATTACACAGCTTTAACAAGAAAGCCTCGTCCCGGCTTAGTTTCCGACATATCAGCTAAACGCAACATATGTAATGAAATGAGGAACAGGGGACAGAGTGACTGTGCATTTTTTAAATTCTCCATTAATCATCAATTTTCTGTTAACCAATTTAGAGACGGATAATGTCAGATATTGGAATATTTTAAATTTTGTGAATTTGTCAAAACAATGTGAAAGTTTTGTAAAGTGAAAGTTGAATGTTGTGATGTAAGTCGAAGTATGTAAACAATCTCAACAATCAAAACCACCACTAATTTACTTTTACAAGTGTATACATGCTACATTATATTTAATCATATTTTTGCACATTTTATATTTAAACAATGTGACAAAATAACAATAAGAAGAATAAAATTATATTATTTTTCCCTCACAATAACAATTTTGGGTTCCATCGTCCCCTCAATGCAGCACGTGTTTAATGATTTCAGTGCTTTTCATCAGCAGATACAGAAACAACATAATAAGCAGCTGACAGATTACTGGACATCAAATAAAAGAAATTTAAAATAGAATCGTAAACATTCTGTGTGTTCTGACATTTTGAGTGATCTTTCACAGTTTCACCCCAGAGCACAATATGTACCACCAGTGATCCAGCTGTCGTGTTGAGTGCTGATGTGTGTGAATCAGCGCTCTCACAGGCAGAACTGTAAAGTAAAGCAGTTACACACTTCAAACACACTATGTAATGATGTGTGGAGCACATCAGGCACTGTGCTGAAGATCACCCAGATTATAAGACTGTGATGATTGCATGAGCGTCAGTGCTTTTGACAAATAAATTTATATTATGATACAGAATAAGTAATGTCTTTCTTTACAATCTGCTGTTCAGATAAATTGTTTCCCCCTCGGATGTTCTCAGATCATTCCCGGTGCAGGCAGCCAGGAACAATCCTGTGGGAACAGCTTGGACTTTGTTCTCCATGTCCCAACTGTGTGTGAGGAGGTGATGTGGTCGTGTGCTGACAGGGCTCGATTTCAACACCATCGATCTAACAGGGACCTGCTTGGGTCACCATAAACACACTCTGACACACAGTTATTTCTGCTGATCTGGGATGAGATATCAGGCTACAATGTACTTTACATATTATAACCAAAACCTGAAGTAATGTCAGATGGATACAGCGTGTTTGTAATACGGCTCCGAGTCTCATTCGATACTGTAGATGTTAATGACAGCTTTGGTGGTTTATTAAACCCAAATTTAAATATTAAACAGAGGCGTAAGGGAGAGTAAACATTATTTTGCAATTTTTCACAAAGCACAACATTTTTAGGAGCTCACAAAGTTTCCGCACCAAGGGACCGCACGCCATTTGATTAGTTCCCACCCCAGGGTCGGAGCTCTCAGATAGTTGGTGGAGCTCGTAAGAAGCTTGTAAGAATGTTGCTTATTGGTTAGATGTAAGGTTCCCCCCGGGACAACACCCTCCATTTTTGAAAAAGCTTTTGTTTTGCTTGATTTTGTACACTGTGAAACAAAAACGATCTTGCTATGTTCATCAGAAGACAGAATTACACCTAGCGTGAAGCAAAGACTGCAAACAAGACCGAAACAAGAGCACAAAAAATTAAGCACGATGACAGCAATCGAAGCAGCTCAGGTAGAGTAGTCATCAATTTAGCTCGTCTACCCTGCGGCTCAGTTTGCTCTGTGGTCTTGCGGGCTTCATTTAAGCATGCTCGTGTAATCTGACAGTCTGGGTGTCCCATTTGTCATTTTAGGGGTCAAAAGGGTTCTCACCAAGTGCCATCCACACTCCCTCGATGTGGTCTTGAGCAAAGTCTGCTCCACTGCAGCAGCTCCTCAGCAGTCTACAACCCATAATTCTTTGCCAAATTGTCTGCGACCAATCATGGTGGACCATAAGAGGGAGTGAAATGGCTCACAAATCGCAGCTGATGGAAAAGAAAATGGCAGATGAAATTGTTGAATTGTTGAGCTATATTATATTATGGGGTTACGTGATACATGCAAATAGGTAATAAATGTTTTCTTTTATGTCAACATAATGTTAGCCACATGAAAGGATTCACTAAAAGCCTCATTTGATTTGAATTTAGGTACATTAAGACGACTGTCCCAAATTATTACTGTGTGATGCGGCAATCAGTGAACAAATAATCCAGATTTCATTTTCCAGATTTGTTCTACATCTCAAGCTTTATTAAAAGTGTTTGTTTGCTTTCACAAATCTCAAAGGTCGTAGGTCTCATTTTAATTTTTTTTTAAAAGAAGAAGAACTGATATGAAATAATGGTTCCATGCCCAGTGAGATTTTGTCTCCTCTATGAAAGCCTGTGACAGAACTGGAGTGGGGCCGCTCTAGATGCCCACATGTCACAAGCTACACACACACACCGGGAGCTCCTGTAAAGGTTATTTTTACCCAGGCACCTGGACGTGCTACACACTTGCTCTGGCCTGCACATTCTTTTCCCCTCAGCACAATCAGGTGTGTGTGAGAGCGAGCGATCTTCGTTCACCGCAATTAAGATTCTGCCTTCATCTTCTCCTGGTACACAATTACTGCTCTGCTGCTGTTTGCTCTAATTGCTCTTTCTGCAGGGATTGGTGATGGGTAGGGGATTATCTCCTTTCCTTTACTCTGGCCCCTTAAAAAAATCATTTGTAAACTCCCCGGTGTAATTACTGAGCCTCATGATTAATTGTCCATTGAAATTAGCGCTGGTCTAGCTTTCATTTTTACTGCAACGAATATTAATTAATGTTAACTCTCCCCTTTTCTTTTTTCACCCTTCACACACACACACTACCACCTTTTGAATATTCATCGAGGTCTTGAAAAATGGGCACAACCCGATACCTTGAATCGGAGTTGTGACACTTGGCTATCACTAAAAACACATATCTGGAATTAAAAGACGCATTTAAGGTCATAAATAATATTTACAAGAGGTCGACAGGTGAAGAAAGCGAGCTGTTATTTAAATCACGTCTCATCTGTTAGTCTGGAGGTGTCAGGGAAATATGCAAAGCAGCGCCTCGGCTTTTGTTTTCACGCGAAGAGGGAGGAATAGTCACGTTTAATTCAGTTTATATTTATTTAACCCTTGTGATAAATGACAAGTTGAAAAAGCGCTATGTAATCACATTCAGCATATTGTCATGCCGTAATGTATAGAACGCAATGTCACCTTGAATAAAGCATTCAGCAGGAGAATACATTTGGATAATAATATGGAAATTTACACTAAGATCCAGATCAGATTAACATTAGAATATCTTCATATTCTATCAAGCAGCAAGCAGTTTCATTGGTCGTGGAGCACAACGTCTTTCCCCTGTTTCACATCTGAATTATTATTTATTCGCTCTTGTATTACGTATAGGGAGCACTGAGCTGATGGGCTCAGATTTCTCATGTCTATACTGAAAGCACTGGCATGAAAACTGATGATTGAACCGATGCACGTTTGCTTACTCAGGAGGGACACGACCAAAGATCATTTGTTTGAAAAGAGAGTGACACGCTCAAGATCATATATGACTCTGTCCCA
This sequence comes from Lamprogrammus exutus, assembly GCA_900312555.1. Lineage (NCBI taxonomy): Eukaryota > Metazoa > Chordata > Actinopteri > Ophidiiformes > Ophidiidae > Lamprogrammus > Lamprogrammus exutus. Next base: position 6,076 of record OMOW01087788.1, read on the forward strand.
CTAAAGTCAGATTTTCAGTGAACAGACATTTAGACCTTTTGCTTTACACCTTACGTCAAAATGGAATCCCTGTCTACTCTATTGTTGATATATTCTCATTGTTAACCTGGGCTGTTAACGCCATTTAAGCCTGAGTTTCGCCCATTCATTAAAATAACTAATAACTTTAGCACGGGCCGTTGCTATCCATGCTCCAGGTGCAGGTATGCATTTTAAGGACAGTCACAACTCCCGATTCAAAATAACTTTATTAATAAGAGTGGAACATGAAGCCGAGGAAGATGAGGGGAGGGTGAGATTTTAGGTCATGAATGTGTCCCAGATGTATGGCTTGCATCTACACCTGTGTAGCTGTGGCTGAATGTAAGCCAGGCTGACTATCTCACCGCATTCTAAATGCATTTACATGTTGGATCAACATGGACTTCTCCTTATTGCTTTACGTGGAACTCCACATCAACCCACTTTTACCTTACACCACCTTATATTATGTCTAATCTGTTTATTAAAGACCATTTTTCCTCTTTAACACCAGTGAAACATGATGCAAACACATTTCTCTTTGTCTGCATTCACTCACACTCTCCTGTTACAGTCCCTCTGCCCTTTTTGACTGCACGCACCAAGAAACCCAGTCGACCTTCATCTCGCCTTACTCAATCCACATTCCGATAAAGGGATCACACCCGGCAGATCAAACTAATGTCTTCACCTCTCAGCGTCTCTGGACGGCCACTGAATAAAATCGCAGCTGCTGTGAAATGGCTGTGACATAACTTGATCCACGCACTGACGGCTCACACCGCCGCGTGCACCCTGTAATACATCAGTGCCAGGAAACAGTGGACGCAGAGACACGCTGATTGAATCAGGGGGCACAGAGGCTCAGGGGAGAGTTCATCTGTACCAAAGCAGCAGCAGGCTCCCTCCATCTCAAGCAGCAAACACTGCTGCATCTGCTCTAACAACGTTTAAGGACTTACAGGTCGTTCATTCAGCTTCTCTCAGACGAACAACAACACAAAGAACAACATTTGTGTGAATAAATTCATTAGAGTCGGAGTTGCACTTCCGCTCATCCTACTGGCTGAAGGAGATGTTTGACTCCTACACGAGGAGGCCGTGCATTTTCTGAGAGCGTCCACAATGAAGTGGTTATGGATGTCGCTTTGTTGTTATTTATGTCTTTATCACTCGACATCTTCTGATTTTTCTTCCAGGATAAATGACCAACCAATGCCCGACAATTGTATGATAGCTTTTAGGAGAGCGTCAGGAATAATCAGATTTTCACATGATGTGGTCTGGTATTTTTAATTGACAATTTTGATGATAAAATCTAAAAATATTATAGAATTCTAAATTTGACAAATATATTTCGCTTTGAATTTAGCTGTTTGACAGCAACGGAATTATTTACATCTTTGCTTTTTCATTCAAAGTCAAAATACAGCAGAGATTAATCAGTTTACTCATGATTCTTAATAGGATTGAACAAGTGTAATGGATGGATGGACAATAAATCTTCTTTCTTCTTCCAGGAAACACAATGAATATTAATGCAAGTAATGCAATAATTTGCTCAATATTTCCTGTGGTTGGATTAGTTAACATGGCTACAAAGCTCCAGAAAGCAGAATGGCATTGAATAATTCAAATGTATTTATTTGTTTATATTTGTTTGTTTAATGCATGCTTTGACCTGCCTCATCACCTGGCAAAAAGGACTTAGTGAGCATGTAAAACAAGGAGGAAATCTCCAGAATCTTTATTTAGAAATGGTTTCCAGGCTGAGTTCGGTGGTTTGAATAGATAAGATGAGCAGACAAAATGTCGTTCCCGTATCTGTGATGAATGATATGATGAAACAGTTGGCGTTATATCTATATTGAGAATTATCCTGACAGCTACTTGAAGAAATAACAGATGACATTTAATGGTGCATAACGCGTCTGAGCACACGCAGCAATTATTCCTTTGATTCGCTGTATAAAAACACAGCAACAAAGAATTACTGAACAAGTAGTTGCAGTATACACGTGCAGTATACAGTGTATTGTATAGTGCATAAACAATTACGAAATGATCTTTGTGTATTCTTTGTATTTGCTGTGCAGTATATGAAACAGTGTATGTGCTTGTGATTTTGTTCTGTGAACTGAAAACATTGATTTGTTGACTTCTGTGATATTACAAACCCTTAAAATGAGTTGAAGATTTTCTGTTTTATTGTTATTGTCCAACTGAACAATACATGTGCTGCATGAGTAATACATCTCTGACAAGTTATTAAACTGCTCCCTAATATGCTAATTTGTGAAATTAATCTGTGCTGGGCTGTACAGGAATAATAAAGCAAACTGATTTAAAAGAAGTTGACTCATTTCTGATGTTAGGTCTGATAGCGAGCGTACATCCGTCATGTGTCTGCTCCTGTGTCGTCTGGCTGTGAACAAGGACAGGTGACTAATTTTCCTTACAAGTGTTCCAAAAAAGAAAGCCTGCCCCATCCCATCTCCTTTGCCACAGTGACCCCGATCATCTCCAGAGTTCCAGAGCTCCAAAGTAGCCCAGGTTGCCATAGTTACCTCCTCCTGGCTACTTTGTAAGGTCACCAGCTCTGATGAGCCCTGCCCTCAGAGAACAGGCGTAACTAATGTCCTGCAGGTTCAGGCTTGATGTAAATAGTCTCAGCTGACAGCCTACTGTACAAATACTCAATTACGTTTGCTTAAAGGAAATGATTTGTTGTAACAGCGAGCACTCAACCTGTGTGACATCAGAGTTGCCTGGGCAACGGCAGCTGATTGCACAGGCTGGAATTAGGTATTGATCAGAGGCGGGGGCCCGGCGCCAAAGAGGGACTGGAAGCACTCCGCCACTACGATTTACAGAGGATGGGGGTGGGGGTGAACCTGCACGCTACACCCCGGCTCAGAGAGCTGAAAACCCCTCAGGAACCAATTTACACACCGCTACAGTGCAATATCTGCAGCAGTCAATAATGGAAATCTGATGCCCCCTCTGCCATCAATGTGACCGCTTCCCTCCTTCTCGTTAGAGCACCTTGAAAGTTCTAGGCCAATCTATAGACACAATAGATTTCCAATGGTGTAGGGATATTTTGACTTTGGTATTCTCCATGTAATTACACCTTTGAGTAAGGTTGCAGCCCTGAAGCAGGATCTGTCCTTTGTAGTCTTTTTAAACTTTATCTATCCTCAATTTGTCTATCTCATCACATTCATCCACCTCCCTACATTAATACAAAATGTTTCAACCCATTTACGAGTATTTCAGGCTGCATTTAGGATTTAAAATGCCTCTCAAACACCTTCTCCAATATATGAATTAAGAGCATTCTGTTCACGCTGCTCTTCTATCACTGAAGATGTTTTTTTCCTGCGTACGTTGCACCGCACGTGTGTGCAGTGTGTTCGTGTTTGAGCGTGTACTGGTCTAATAAGCCTGCATGGAGTGCATGACAGCCAAAGTGATGAAGCTTAGTCCTGAAAAATATAGAGACGTTTTAATGGAAAACAAATTAGAATCTAGCTGACTTGTAAATTTAAGTATTTATGATCATTTATTGGTTAATTATCATGTGCAGGGTGAATTCTAGACAGTAAAAGCTTTTATTGCAGCTTAGTGGTTAGAGCCGGGTTTGTTCTGGGTTCTTTCTGTTTGGAGTTCTGTCATGTTCTGTCCATATTCATGTCGGTTTCCTCTCGCCAGGCTTCCAGGCTCCTCCCACACCAAAACATGACCTCAGACACTTTCCTAATCCCTACAGAGATTAATACAATATTACACTGCAATAGACAAACATTGCATGAAGGCAGTTTGTTTTTGTAAGGAAGGTGCAGTATTTGTACCCACACAGCTGCACTGTGACAAGGACCACAGCCTCCAGTTACCTGAATGCTTTTGTAGATGTTTCATGGACACAAACCAAATTCTTGATCTTTGCTTGTTGAAGTCGCTGAAACACATTGCACCACAGCGTTCAATGTAACCAATCACCTTCTCGACAGGAAAAACTCCCTCTCCTGGCAGTGATCTGCAGTGCAGTCCACAGCGTGAGACGACGCCCCCTGACATCTGAGGACGTTTAACCCAGGAGGCCTCGCTGTAGCCAAATTTCCTCCGTGTTTGAAGGGGAGACGTCTGCGCTACAAAAGATAGAGCTGTCTCCTTTACATTACACAGACCTCAGAGATGTCAGCCACTTGTCTCATCACAGGCATCGATTATGGAAGACATTTGGTATAATGTGATATATGCATATAAAAGTAAAGCCTCAAAGGCAACAGATACTGCGTCTTTAATAGAATCCAGCTATCATCAAGAGTAAATTCCAAGACCTCGATGTAATGGAAAAACTGCCTGCCTGATCTTCTGGAGCTCTCGTGTGCAAACTGAGCGACTGTTCGCCGCTGTTGTCAGGCTGTGGGCTGGGCTGTGGTCACGGGGGTAGGGGCCACTATTACCCTCCCTCTCTGAGGCGAGGGATAGGCGAGCTAATGTCACCAAATACACACATTGCCTGCAAAATTATGGCACCATCATCAGCGGAGCAACGACAGCTTCATAAACTTTGATTTAATCAGACAGGGGAAATTGAACCATTATATGACACAATCTACAGCTCTGGGATGATATATCTCAGGCGTGATGTGCAACGGCTCTGATTAGAATTCATCCCACTGCGTACAATCCTCAAGAATCCAATCTAGAAAGCAGAAAGCAGAAGAATATAACATATCCACCCACGAGTGTGTGTGTGTGTGTGTGTGTGTGTGTGTGTCGACATGCGTGCTGTCTGCCGAGGTATCAATTATTTTGCTCCTGTTTTGTGTATGGTATTATTAGGCTGCTGGCACTGCACGTTTCATATGCTGTACATCTTTTTTGTCTCATTCCTTACGGTAGATTCAATGTCATCTCTTTGTTGTCTCAAAATGCAATCAATGAAGGTCTTCCTACGCCATCCATTGAAAGTCAAAGCCAACCTATCTGGGGCCACTCAGAGCTGTTCTGTCAAATCTCAGAATCAAGCCCATATTTCTTGGAGTCATGTTGTGCAAGTCCTCACTCCGGTTTGTGTGTGCTCTCGCACCTAATATACAAAAGATCTATTGAAATATGCATGAGGCCCATGATGCCAGCACTAAAAATACACTCAAATAGGGAATACATTGACAGCTCTGTTATTGAGCTCTCCTTGAGCTTCCTCTGTCACAGCAGCCACGGATCGCTCTCAAGACTCATGTATTATCAAAAGCACACTGCTCTCTCTCTTCTCTCTCTCTCGCTCTCTCTCTCTCTCTCTCTCTCTTGCTCTCTATTCGTGATTTTATTGTGATTTCAAACATCCACTGTGACCCAAAACAGTAGAGATTCTGAAATGATTGGGAACATATCCCAAAGTACTGAACAAAGTAAGTAAGCAGCTTACCCAACAACCTCCCAAAGTAATTTCAACAATTATCCTGCGTTATACAGTCAAGGCAACTTTGTTTTACTACCATAGATGGTCTAGAGGGCAGAGTTTTATGCCACATTAGCCGCTGCTCTTCCGTAAAGATGCAGGCGATAGAAATGGCCGCCAACATACCCATCGCCTAAAGCCTTTTTATTTGACATATATGACGTAAAAGCAGGGCTCGTATCCCTCTGTTCCCTTTGTGCGATCGGTTCTGTTGAAACATACTTTCATTACATTCTCAGTAAGCTGTGCTGTTCCGGCTTTACAGAAATGACAGCACTCTACAGCTTAGACTGAGAGGCCAAATTGGTAAGCATCAGTACCGGCTACACCTCTGTAATTGGGCAAATTTTAGAGAGGTGCTATGAAATACACCCCTGCAACTTTAATAAGTTCCAGAGTCTGGGGCTCCAGGTTGCTGCTCCCAAGGTGCTGGTCTGAGTTAGCTAACATTTATCACATAAACATCCAACACCACTCCTGCTAAAGCAGACAAATGCCTTCCTGCTCCACAATCCCTTCCGTAGCCATCAGAATCAGGGCAACAAATCCAGCTTTAATAGTTATCTATGGAGTCTCTCGCATGCAATGAACACCCACATTTATTTCTCTGCTTTCTCCCTACGAGGGTAAGTGGATCAATTAGTGCAGACTACAAGTTCAGCATCTTTACACATAGTATCAATTGTTAAGTTGAGCAGCAGCAGGTCCCCAGATTATCTCCGATCTGTACCTCCCCTCACACCCGTCCCTCCTCCAGATCTAAAGCTAGCCTCATTACAAATGATCCTCTGATACACACAACCTTGGCACAAACCTTCGCGCTAATGGCCCACGGATTGATTTTTAATTAGTAGCACTTTTGGATGGTGGCCAAGTCAAATGGACTTTTATGAATAACTAATCACCTTTTAGCCTTAAGTGTTGAAAGGTCTAAACGGTCTGAAGCTTTAGCAATGTTTAGACGTTCACAATAAAAAAGAAAACTACTAAAACTACCAAACGAAAGCCCAAAGTTTTACTCAATGCCCTGGTAGCATGATGGCATTATTAGATGACCTTTGAGTTGTTAAAGTTCCGTGCAGAGAGCACCGCTGTGGAGAAGATGAAAAGTGGGTCAGGTCAGATATCGTCTCAGGGTGGCTGAAAATTTGGGGCCAGTGAAGCGTCAGTCCGCATTAAACAAGCAGGTCAAGGTGAAACCACGACTGTGTTCCCCAGGAGTTCATCTGGCAAAGGGTTCGTTATCAAACTGTACCCGCGTTTGATAAAGTGGGGCCGGTATTTACGACGGTAGAAACGGTAGAAACTCACGAGCAACAGCTGCAACATTTTAGGCCCAGATGTGCACACCGGGTCAAGCACATGAAGAGAATACATCCCTGAGGATCCTTTAGGATTTGTATCTTGGATTTTCATGTTTGCAAAAATATGGACATCATTTTATGTAAGTTTACTCTCTTTTCCAAATATCAAATCTAAAACGTTTTAAGTAACATTTTAAGTGTGATTTTGCTCCAGTGCCTCCAACTTTCACCATGCCAACGTATTTTATTTACTCCATATTCTCGTTGCCCTGTGAGATCTCTGCTTTGACTCATCTGTCCTATAGAAAACGTTTGTGGTTCTCAAACTTTTTTGAACCAAGCACCACCTCACCACAAAGCTTCTCCCTGCTCGTGTGTTCACATTCACTCCCTGCTCTCATGACAGATGAAACCCATTTAATTAGCTGAGAATTTGCCGCAAATTCCCACACATATCAAATGCTTAGATTCTCTGCTGAAATCTCCATTTATTGGTGTACCACCAGGGGGCGCTTCAGCTACCACAGATGGTGCTCGTAACACAATTTGAGAACCACTGGACTATCAGCAAAAACATTTTATTGTTGAGTGTGCAGCTCACATAAATCACCGCCATTTTTAGCCTTGCTTTGCGTCTGCAGGTGTAAATGTCTGCGAGTGTGACGAGAGAGACGCGAGGACGGGCAGTGAGAGACAGTAATGACCCACACAAAACACACACGTGGCCCTAAAAATGTAGGAGTATTTTATTTCACTGAAAACTGTCAACGAGTCACAGGATTGACTGTGATAAATCAGCAGTTGGCATGCATACACGTGTTTGTATGTTTTATTTGTGTGTGTGTGTTTACTGTACTCGAGGGGGTGTTCTTGAGTGCAAGGGTGTTCACAGGGATCACAGTTTCAGTTGCTCACACACTC
>OMOW01087913.1:2927-17550 GCA_900312555.1 Lamprogrammus exutus
GCTTCGTAAGTTGTGGCTCCATAGTTCGGGACTGCCCGCCTTGTTGTCAAATCTCGGGTGGGGAAAAAAGAACGCCTTCAGCCAAAACGTCCAGGTTCTGTAGGGCCCAAAACAAGTTCTACCAATCCGAACCTTTCACGACAATAATAATACTAATAATAATAGTACTATCTCACAATGAAACCACAGTTAAGAAATGTAACCTCCATTCTTTATTGTTACATAAGTGTACAGAACACCAAAGTACAGTAAATTGAAAAGGCAGCAGAATTTACACGGTGGAAGGCTACGTCAATAGTTCTTCTGGAAGCCTTACAAATAGGTAGCTATTTCTTTCACTCTACATGTAACTCAAACTGTAAATTCATAAAAAATACAATCTTATAAGTCTGAGCAAAGCCCCCATTGCACTATGTACAATATTCACTTAAAATACTTTCTGTCTTTGTTCATAAACACTACTATTACACTTTATAGTACATAGAATTTGCAAGCTTGGCAGTTTTAACAGATGGAAAAACATTTGTATTCAATAGAACTAGTCAGTTAAATGCATGTTTACTTTTTTTTTTCATAAATAATTTATCTATTTGTTAAAAGCTGCAGTTAAAAGGTACAGTAAGATGTTTACGTAACAGCTAACCCACGCGGCGGCATCTAGGTTACAGTAGGTTTGCAGCATGTCAAAGTAGTTTAATGTGAACAATTTCTACAGATCGTTATGCATAATTCCATCTATGATGGTCGTCAGGTTGAAATCACATACACACACACACACACACACACGCACACGCAGATACACACACAAGTTCAGACCCACATTAAGACCCGCTACTTTAACCAAGTCATGAAGCCTTCCTTTTCTGTAATCATTTCCATGAAAGCCAAAAGCTATAATATTAAAATACATTCTTTCATGATACAGTAAAAATCTTCCACTTCTGTGAAGCATTGCACATTTTCCCTTGACAATTACAACATAACCGAAGTAGAATCACTTAGCTTTGGTATGTCATATATTTGTTAAACGTGAAAGTTGTTGACCTCAGTAGCAAGTGGTCGCTCTGTGATGATTTCAATTAGTGCAATAAAAGCTTAAGTTTCTTTGTTAGAACAAAGTCTCTCATCTTTCTAAAAAAAAAAAAAAAAACAGTATTGCTGCACATCTGAAGATATGAACACATGACATTCCAATGTACTTTGGGCAAGAACAGAAAGTGGTGTCTGGTTATTCCCAGGTGAGAGCACACGGCCTCTTAACCAGTGAGATAACAGCAGCAACCCCAGGTTGGACCAAAGGCTTGGTATGGGACAAAGTGCTGTGCATGGATGGGTTTCACATGTGCTCATATTGCTGTTAAAGAGTTGAACCCGAAACCCTGGAATCTGGGAGGAAAGCTGTGATGGCTCTGTATCCCTTGGCTCTTCGGATCATGTCCCGAATCTCGCCATTGAGTTCCATTAACCTGACAGAGATTTCTGTAAGGTCCTGCTTTGAGCCCACAAGAGCAAAAGTTCCCGTCTGACCCAACGTCTGATGCCTGAAGTAGATGTTCAATAAGGTCTGGACCTCATCCTCTGAGTGGCTGCCGAAGATGTCATTAGGCCACATTGTTCTGTCATGAAAAAAAATGTGAATCATTTTCTTGAGGGTAACATGGGAGGGCAAACACATGAACAGAAAAATAAGCCTTCTGCCCCTCTCACCTGCATTCACGAATATAGCTGATTGCTTTGAGAAACTCATTGTTCTTTAAACCTTCCAAGATGGCCTGCACAGCAGTCTCAGAGGAGCAGAAGGTGGGCTCAGAGTGGGGGCTCTCACATGCAGCAACAGCATCATTCGTCACTGAGGCTGCTGCTATCCTCAGGCTGCTCTTCAATTCATTTAGCTCTCTGGACATGTTTGTTAGCTGAGTGTTGAAACGGGACAAATACCATTAGCTCATGACATGAATTAGAATGAGGATCATTGTTGTAATAACCCCCCCAAAACATCTGAGAAGATCAAACTCATAATGTACCTACCTCAGGAATAGAGCTTATTGCATGGACCTGTTCAATCAGCTTACAGTAAGACTGAAAAAGCAGCAGCAGCTGAAAATGGAGTTTGTAGATTCGTTGACACAACTCCAGTTGCTGAAAGGTAAAATCAAAGCGGTTAGTATAGAAAAGTTAAAGTTGATTTCTGCAAGCTAGATTTCTCTATTTACCTAATTGAATATTTTCAGAATTCAATGCTTTGTGAATAATACATCTATATTCAGCTATTTTATCTATGGTACATCTAGTTCTGCTTAGATGCCACATCGCCTGCAGCTATACAGTGCATACGAAAGACTTGAACATAATCACTTGATTTGTCTTGGATAAATAGAGGGGCAAACATCGAGAGAAATAAACCTTATACAACTTACAGCCAGGGATTCCATTTGCTACAAAGCAAGCATGTTACAAGACAGAAAAGAGGTAAGGAAAAGAGAATCAAAGGAAGGACATGCATTCCTTATCAATTCCATTTAAAGAGGAAGAAAAGTATCAACAAAGGTCAAAACCTGCTTGCATTTTGTTGGCATGCACAGAGGGAGAAAATTATGAATTAGAACTGAAAGGAGGACCGGTAATCCCCATAATTCGTCAAGAAACCAAATGGAAAAGCAAAATAATAATTTTGCCTGTTCATTAGCACAAATGCACTCACTTTGGTGGGAGTCAGCACCCATGATGTCACGTGTTGTACCAACTTATGAACAGCATGAATGTGTCACCCGTTAACTTTAACTTCCCTTAAAAATCAAGTGAGCGTAATTATTTACTGCTAAATGCAACTTAAAGAGAATTTGCTCTCATGCAAGTTGAAAATAATCACAATGCACATTGGAATGAGACGAGTGTGACATGCAGCAAATTAAGGTCATAAATTCAATAGTAATACAGTGTGAGAAAATTAAAGGTAACACTCACAGAGCTACAGTATCACAGAGTAATCGTGAGGCAGAAAGTACAGTGTGAGAGGTCAGTTGAAATGGAATCTTTACTTCTTGTTTATGTTAGATATTGAAGATGTCTGACAGAATCTATAGCTATTTTGTCAAAATTAAATAGCCTAAACATTACTGTCTGTACGTATTAATTAAACCATTCAAGATTCAGGATTTACCTTTTCCTCATGCTCTGCTGGTTGACATGTTATCACGTTGCCCCCTGCATTCCTGGGAAAGGTGGCCTTACAGTTGCACAACCACTGTGGGTAAGAGAGACGCCATCATCACTACATATACAACTCATGAACAACATATCGGTGACGTTCAGACTGACATTTGGACAACACTCCTTACAGAGAGAGCTGCCTCCTTTCTGTTGTTGTAAGTGTCAAGATACTCTTGAAGTTCCAAAACACTGAATTTCATTTTCTCCAGTAGTCCGTAAGAGATAATCTGTGAAAAGAAAGCCTTCCTTTAATTTGTCCAACCTTTACCACTATGGCATAAACAAACTGGAAAATGTAAATTTACTCACTGTGTCTGCATCAATAAATAACGTTGGACACTCTGAGCAGGACGTTAGAATCTGTGAGGACCTCAAAAACTTTGATCCTATTCCCCGGAGCCCATCACCGAGGTAACTCACAGCATCGCAGGTCAGAGAGCAGAATTTACTCTGGATACTCTGCAAAGCAAAATTACAGTTGGTATTGTAAAATGTCAAAGTCAATCATAAACCATCTGAGGTAGTTGTTCTCCGTCCTCTGCTGTCAGCTTTGTTAAGTGAAGCGAACAACATCTGATTAATGAATCCCAGAAGAATGCAGTCAGAGCTCTTCTGCAAGGACGCCTCTCTGTTCCTAAAGGACAACCAGTCAGATAGCTAATCCGATTAATCCAGCAGTAATGATTCAGTATTGTCAGGCGTGCTGTTATTGTAGTTTAGCTGTGTGCAGAACACAAGGACTCGTTATGATACCTGGAACAGAGAGGAAAACACGTGGAAAGTGTAGACCGCACAGGATCCATCCGTGTCAGTCACTAGCTGGTTGATGTGACTCCGCCAAGCCTCTTCGGCGTCGTCGCAAACTGCTGGTTGGAAAGCTGCGAGGATGGCGGAGAAGAAGGGAGACGGCGGCGGGGACGAACGGCACTCCAGCATGTCGTCTCTCTCCTCCTCAGCAAGACTAGGTGGACACGCACACATGTCATTTACCAAGCAGAACTCCGATAACTTTATTTATTTATGTAGTAAATGAGATCAAATCCTGTACCTGGGTAAGCAGCTGTCAATATCCAGTTCTCCTTTGTAGTCGGCGTGAAACATGTCCAGCGTCAAACTGTCTCCGCAGTGAAATTCAAGGGGCAGTTCATTAATGGAGAGAGAGAGGTCATCGTCACGGCCATTGTTGTCTTCATCTGCTGGTGACACCTCATGCTGGAGGAAGAAGGGCGACACGCGAGCTTCCTCAGTGTCAAGCCAAAAATAACTGTAATCTGTAATCACTAAGGCAGCATGCAGTGATGTTATTATTGAGTGAATATATTCCCTCTATTATACTTATGATACAATATTGGGGTAAAATGGACACACTAACCTTTTGATGGGACCCTATGGACAGTCCTTGCCGTGTTCTCTTTTATTTGGATAATTTAGTGCGCATATATTGTGCCAATTCAACAAATTATAAAATATAGGGCCAGCACTGTGGCCTTAGGCACTTATATTTTGGGACAGGCAATGTGTAAACCTTTTCTTGACCTCCTACATGCCAACAGTTTTTTAGTTGTTGCTTAAAGCGACCCACACAGAAGCAGTAGGTATACACATTGCCTTAAACAGACAGACACAGACACAGAGAGACTTGTTTCCATTGCCGGCTATGACCCCTAAAGTCCCACTTGATCAATCTCCACAATTAAAGTAAGGCACAAACTATCCCATAGCCCAAAGCGTTAGGAACGCCCGCTTGCATGTTTTAGTTCATTCTCCTGAAGCATGCAGCTACTGAAATGTCTAATCATGCCATATTCTGATGAGAGGAAATGTAGAAAAAGTCACAGCACCACGAAATAATACTTAACATATACAACCCAGCACAAACGACACCCAAAGCATTTCACAAGGAAGGACAGATTAGTTAGATTTAGCAAAATTAGTAAAGAACTCCAGTATAGAATTGCGATAAGAATTAGTAGTTCCCAGTATCTCAGACACTTTGAACCCCTTATTCACCCGCTGCTTCGAGTCCTCTGGCAGTTGGATCTCGAAACTAGGATTTTTGGTGTTCAGGGGAGTTGGGTCAGCTGAAGATGTGTCAAAAGAGGCGGAAGGAGAGCCCATGTTATTCATCTCTGCTGTTGGAGAGATGTTGACGATCTGCAAAGAGACAAAGTCGGACGTGTGATTTTCTGTGAGTGGCACGTGCAGGCTACAGCACCATTGATATACTGGGAAGGCTGAAAACTATAATCCTGCCTAATGCTGCACTCGGTGTCCAGCATGCCAGCCAACAACATTCCTGAACTGCCTGAAGGCACCGCTAGTGGCTGAGAGTGACCGTCAAATCAGGAACAAGAGAGGATTGAGATGACAGCTGTGTGGACACATGGGCGTTCCATTTGCTAAGACAGTTTCCACAAACTCAGATATGGTATGAGAACAATCGGTCATGAACTATTAGAGAGAAAATGTAAACAAGATTTCAAATGTTATGTATGGAACATTGCCGCATCGCAATGTTCCTTACATTCCATGATTTGAATATGTTTAAAAAAAAATACTTCATTGCAAAGTTTCATCTTAATTAGAATACAACAAAGTGCCTGATGTTACAGAATTTATATATATTTTTTAAGTATACATAATCTAAAATTTGGGGTAAATAAGAAAAAAATAAATAGGAGTAAAGGGGAGGGAAGGAGAAACAAAATGAGTGAATAAATAAGCAAATAAATAAATAAAGGCATTCTTCTCTCTGCTCTCTCATTGGATTTCATATAATCATGTATTTATCCTGACTAAGGAGTTTAAATTAATTCATTTTCTCTTTTTAATTGTACTTCTCAATGCCTTATGTTGCGCCTTAATCTTTCAATTTATAATATTTCATCTACTGTTATTTTTCATCCTTTCATTAATGGTCTTGGATCAAGCCACTTCCATGTCAATTAAAATTTCCAGAGATGCAATCCATATAATAATATGTTCCAGGTGTGTTAAACATTTCATATCAAAAATAATTTCTATTTTTTTGCTGAGTCCCATGATTGTTTCAGTGATGGGAGGGAATAAAGGATGTGTGAAAGGTCAGCATGTTGGACACCACACTTCCTCCAACATTCGGCTTTGCCTGTGGGACGAAATCTTGGCGTCATCTTTGGTGTAATGAACAATCTCATACTAATTTAACGTACAGTACTGTCAGTATCACAATGCTAGTACGGCAACACAAGTTAGGTTAATCAATTCTAACAGCACAGTTTTATAACTAGAGCAAAAACAGAAAGTGTCACTAGTTTTTTGTCTTCATAATGAAATAATAAGACAGTGGCAAATAAACAGAGGTGAACTCACAAGTTGTGAATGGGAGAGGATCTGACTGGCAGACAGGGAATCTTCCTCAGATGACTCGTCTGAGTCTTCGTGGGTGATCTTGCTGAGGCTGGGCATGCTGATGGACAGCTGGCTCTCCTCCAGGGGCTGCAGGTCACTCTGGTCCAGGCTGTCCACAGAGCGTCTACGCACACCCCAGTTAAAGTTGTCCATAGTCTCTCCCTGCAACAGGGAACAGCCTTGAGAAACCAAGTACAAAGGAGAACAGCACAAACTCTTCTCACACACACACAAAAACAAACATTCACACAACCATGCAGTGCAAGTTAAGGGAGGGGGGCAGTCTCTGGGTGAAATTTGCTCCCTCATTGCTAAGCATGGAAAGAAAACTAGACCTTGATGCAGGGTCAGGAGCTCTTCACACACATCCTAGAATAGCCAAGATGTCAGTAAAACAGGCGGAAAAGGTTGTGTTTGATATTGTCTGACTAAATATTCACAGGATTGAATCCCGCCTTGTTTAAAATGCTGGGTGGCTTTTCGTCTGGACTCGACTCTGGAGATGTCGGCCAACATCCACATTCCACCAAAGCTCCATATCAACAGATCAAACAAGGGACGCTTCCTGTGATGACTAGCTTGATATGTGCCATTCTTGGAAAGCAAGAGCTCTGACTTGTGGCCTGATTAGGTAAAGAAATTAAAATAGACGAACTTCCTTTCAAGGCAAACCATCCCAGAGTCGTAATCAGACAAACCAGACGGGAGACTTGATGTTGCCATTAAGTTCTAAAACTGTTTGTGTTGTACTTTTGTTGACCACAGCAGTTGTTCTAGTTTGAGTCAGTGTGAAATGTTAGCAGGCACAGAGAGAGAAGCTGACTCTGTGTTCCAGGATCCAAGGCCTGCAGCTTTAGCTACAGAGATAAATGAGAGGGAGCAGCAGTGCTCAGCCTATCCCAGTAGTCCATGACATTTGCAATTATTGAGACTGCTAAACCATTAGATGTACATATATTGACAATAATTTGATAACAAAATAGTATTTTAAGTTGGGCGTTTTTTTCTACAGGGTCCATACATTGTAAATGCCAAAGTGCTGGAGTATTTTCGAAGCTTGACTGACTAAATATCAGGAAAATATTCAAGATAATAAAGCAAAGCAACATCCATAATACACTATGACACATGACTGGTGTGAAATTTAACAAGTCACATGATCAAGATGTTGCTATTCACTGTGTGAGCTCACAAAATTGTTGGTATGCAAAAAATAATACGTATGATGAAACTTAATGGATTTGAGAACAACTGACACTGAACACACTGGCTTCTCGTGCATCACTAGATGGAGCTAGTACACATCTGAGAGGTTTATCGGACAACCAAGCGCACAGCAGATTCTACACACAGGAGGTTATTTATAAAATTTAACTTTGGTGGCCTTCATCTCACTTTTGATGCGTTGGTGAGATTTAGATTTTTCATGGGAAAATAAATAAAATCAACCAAAAAGTCATTTCATAAGTCATGTACTGTACACACGATTAGAAGCCATGAACATACAACCTTAAGTGAAATGAGAGCTGTGTGTTTTTCCTCTCTTGTTAACCAGGTAAAATAAGTTAAAATCAGATAAAATAGTATGTCGAGCAGTCTTCAGACTGAGTGTGTATGTATCTAATACTGCATGAAAATGCAGTAAAAACAGGACACCGTACACTGTGTGGCATACACACATTTGCTACACTTCGCAATCAGGATGACAGTTCTAACAAACACTTCACTCATCAAGTAACACAGCAAGTAGAATTGTAACATGACCAAACTTACCTGCAGTTCCTGGATGCCACAGAAAAAAACAGAAAAAGAAGAAGAGTGTTGTTGATGTTTCTTTCTATGTTGTTTTCCATAAAAAAAAATCCATCAAATATGAGAGGAAATGAGGTGGATAAATGAATTGCTTTTTTTTTTTACTGCCGTTTTAAAACCTTGAAGTCCCGTGACTCACCTCTCCATCTTCTAGCTCCACATCCAGGAAGTCAAAGTCCCTAAAGACTCTGAATTGCTGCTCTGAAGTGGTGTCGTCCATGTTGTCTGGTTCTCGGGTCCCATCGTCCGAGGACACCAGGTTGGGCTGATGGTCCATGAGGTCCAGATCCCCACAACTGGAAAAGATCACCTGCACAGAGGAAAAAGGCAATTACATATTTAATTTGCAGGACGTCAAAAGCTAGTATTGAACGCACGATATGCAATATGTGCACGAGATTCTTACCGAAGGGTTTTTGGTGAGACCAACTTCTTGTCCACACAAAGATAAGACATTCACCAGTTTCTCTCGTGTTCTTTTCTGCAGATGGAAAGAGAAAATTAAACAATTGAACTCATTTATAATCATTTAATACACTGACATGAGATATCCACATATCTGTGACCTTTTCAAACGTTCACTCCTCATTTTCACATTAGTTCAAATCTGACAGGCGCTTGCCTTTCCCCCTTCACATTATGGGCATCATCATCATCATCATCATAAGTACTTACCTGTGAGGACTGGGGCCTCTTCCAGCTGACAGGCACCAGGACGTTGTTGGACGTGGATCCCGAGGAGGTGGAGGAGGTGCTGCGGGTCACTGCCGTGGCCCTGCTTTTCCCATCTTGGCCCGGCGAGCCCTGCAGGTCATCATAACGCCGACCAATGACGGGTGTCTATCAGGACGGACACAAACAAACAGAAGCGTGGAGAGAGAAACCACGGTGAGTCAGACACAGAGGGAGAACGTGAAGAGAACATTCCTCTATGCATAGCAGGTCCACTGGCACAGGGTCCATGGTAGCTCAGCACTTTGCAGGTCCAGGATCATCATCATAAAGTTAGTTTTATCTGAGTGAGCACATATTTATGCTGCTTAAAATAACATACTTTTCTTCCCTCAGTCCAAAAACATCTGGGTATGTTTATGAAAAATGATTTGTTTGCCCAGTGTGTGTGTCGTATTAATACACTGGCTGCTAGCTATCCTGTAGAACTCACTGATTCACAAAGGACGACGGCATGAGCTGACATCATTTCCTGCCATTCATGAACCACACAAACAGCTCCCTGTTCAGTTCCCACACATACGCTGCTCCGTATCTTTGCCATCACTTTCCAGCTCTGCAATGCCCAGCTAATTGTGTTTACCTTCCAGGCTTTCAAACTAATCTCGAGAGGGGTTTGGTCAAAAAGAAATATCGGCATTGAGGAAGAGGAAGAAATGCTTCCTTTCCAAAAAAGCTTTAAAAGATTCCATGACGACAAAAAATATCCCTTCACTGAGCACCACACCCTGGAAAATACAGGAAAAAGAACAGGGGTTAAACGTGCTCCACGTGCTGCAGGGACACCAGGATCTCCACCAGATTAACATAGTGGCACTAAATACAAGCAAAACAGATCCTCAGATACTGTGTCAGATATCAGACTTCATAGCATACACGCCTGCAGGAGGCTTTCAAAACAAAACTCCACACAATAAGAGGAAATTATGTCTACAAGTTAAATTACATCATAACGGAATGAAAGAGAAGCGGTCTCTTACCTCAGATATGTCAAAGTGGAAATCCAGCGTCTTCCCAGGCAGGGCCTTGGATGACCTATCCCAGACGCGGCTGATGTCCTCGTAGGACAGGTCAGACTGCGGGGATGAGGGCTGCACCAGACTGGCCGATCGAGAAACCACCAGCTTTAGAATGTTTAAAGCTTCCTTCCAATGGACAGTCTACAGTCCAATGCACCCAGACACACACACACACACAAAATCAGCACATGGATATATTTGGAAAGCAAGAATCACAAATTACCTTTTTTGTGTGTTTTTGTATGTGTTAAAAAAGCTCTATTTTTGGAGACAGAGTTATCCCAGCACACATAGTAATCTAGAAAATATGGTAGGAAGCCCAAAGGAAAATGCATTCAGTATGAGAAGAAGCAGGGGCCCGGTCTGCTGCAGAACAGAAGACTGTTTATAGTTTGGGTGTGTCTGCAAATTTACTGTGCTGACACAAGGCAGCGTTTTTCCTTTTTTGTGCCCCCATGAACACTTACAAAAGGAACCAGGGAATACAACACACTCTTATTTAGAGCGAGATGCCTAAAGATTTCCATGAATCACAACATAGGGAATCCGAATGTTTTCCTCATACATGCCCTTTAGTGGACTAAAAAATGTCAATGAAGAGACACGAAGCGTTAATGTTTTCTTCTAACTCACCTGAACAAATTTCTCAATTGTTTTGAGCACCTCCACATTGAAAGGTTTGGCCTGAATTCCACTCAGGTCCATGTGACTCAGGAGGCTGTAGATGATCTGTAAAAGGGTCTGCTGCATACTGGGGAGTCCTTTCTCCAACAGCTGTTATACACAATTAAAATAGCTTTAATTTCTAATCACTGAAATGTAAACAATGGTCAAAATAATGTCAAATCATACAAGACAATTACAACAAATGATACAGAAAACGCCATCTATTTCATAATGAATAGACTCTGCTAATAGCACAGCTGCACAAACCTCCGCCATATACGTGACCAGGCTGAGGGTGATGTCCGAAAAAGCTTCGTGAAGATATCGACACACCACATTGACCCAGGAGATGCAGTCTCGTGTGTAGGAGTTTGTTTTATACAAGGTCATGACGTGAGCAAGGTTGGACAGCTTGGTGTTCTTCTCCTCAAGGCATACCTACATAAAAAAAAAATCAAACAACTTAAACATTATTATCTTTGAGCAATTCTTACAATAAATGAGAGGAGCCCAACCTGTGATATCTTCTCTGCAACATCCTGACAGAACTGTGTAGGGCCGTCAAAGTTTTGTACGAGATGTGGGAGCAGGCAGAGAACATTCAGGGGAAAACCTACAGGATGGAACAGACAGACTATATTTAAATTGTATAAATATATAAAGTCACTCACTTGGAAGGACACTGACAGGCAAATCATTTGTCTGAGTATGTATTTATGACATAATACCTGCACAAATTATTGGAAACTTTAACATCTTAAATCTACAAATATCAGCATTGGCACATATCAATTGGGTATTAAAGTGTATGCACCTATGGCCTGTGAAGTGTCCACCACAGGCACTCGTGAGACAGATGTGAGCTGGCAGAGGAGCTGAAGTGTGAGATCAGTGGTGGACACAGAGGTGAACCCCTTCAACAGCAGTTGCTGGAGTCCAGAGAAGCTGCTCCATTGCAGTTGACTATGCAGTTTCTCCAGCTTCTCCCTGTTCTCCTGTTTGTCAAGCGACACGTGGCCCAGCAGCTTATTCAGCAGTCTCAGAGACATCTGATACTCAAACTCAAAGTCTGACTCCATCAGTGACACCGCCACCCAGAAGATGGTGGCCAACAGGTTGCTGGGGTGGTTGATGTTGGTTGGGTCAGTGATGTTGTCTTTAGATGAGGATGGGCTACGAGTCTTGGATAACAAACTCTGCTGATCGCAGGCTTGGATACGTTCCATTGTGGCACTGCGAGGTGGATCAGACCACCTGTCTGCTTGCCCAAACTTCTTGGGGACGGACGAGCTCCTCTGATGTCTGATCCTCTCCTCTCTTCTGAGGTTGAGTTGTCCTGTGCTCTTCCTGTTGCATGTCAGCTTCAGATTGATGAGGATATCTGGAGATGATGCTCTGGAATTAAGCAAACATAAACATTCCTGGATGTCAAAGTGATACCTTCTCTGAACACTCTCAATACTGTTCGTGGAGAAAAACAAACCTTGTCAAGATAGCCATGAGATCATTGTTCTTTAGACATTCTGCCAAGTTATCCACCACAGATTCAAGCGTAAGTAACACCTCCATTACATAACCCTGCAACAGAGAAAAAAAAAACAGATGCAACACAAGGATTTTATGTAATTGCTGTTCCATTTAGCTATGACCCAGCATAGATACTGAAATATCTTGTTAAAGAGTACTTATTTACAGATGTTTTGGTCTTTCCGTAGTTGAGTAAGAAGGATCTTATGTTTCCCACCAGGCTTGTGTGTATGTAAGCAAGTTGTCTCAAACAGTAAGTAAGGATTTGGATGATTTTTAATGGAAAGATAATCCCTGGCTCAAGGATTGATTGATTAGGTTTTGGTGATAACTATTATTCAGCTTTAATGTGCTGGGAAGAGAGTCAAAAATCTGGGACATCCATGTCGTCTGCTAAACAACACATTCCTGGTGTATTTCCAAACACAACGCAGAAGATAAATGATAAACCAACATGGTGAATTACTTAACAAATAGTTCCAAACAGCTTATCAGCAATAATTAAAAGAAGACATAACTATATAGATGTACAGCTGTGTAGATCCAGTTATGTCACCACTAACCTGCACTTCTTCTCCATGTTCACCAACTACTTCCACCAGCCTTGACAGGAGGTCAGACACAGCGTGGACAGAGATGGGCTGGCGGAGGGCTCGGAACAGCTGGAAAGAGCGGCCGGCGTAGTGACGTGATGAACTACACAAGGCGGTCTGCAGCGCAACGTCACTGAGCTGCTGCTCCAGGTGGAAGTCTAGCAAAGACAGAGAGAGGTGACATTACAGAAGGCAGAAGCGAGAGAGCTTTGTGTAGTGTAAATTGTTGATAATTCTTGTAGAGTATAAAGCACTGAAGGTTTACCTGACTTTGACTCTTTGAAAACAGATATCACATGTCTTAGAAAATTTGTCAGCTG
This sequence comes from Lamprogrammus exutus, assembly GCA_900312555.1. NCBI lineage: Eukaryota > Metazoa > Chordata > Actinopteri > Ophidiiformes > Ophidiidae > Lamprogrammus > Lamprogrammus exutus. The sequence goes on from OMOW01087913.1 coordinate 16,197, forward strand.
CTCAGTACTTTTGGAATTCTGGTTCTTTGGGGAAATGTCTTCATGGCACCACAGAGGACCGTATGCCCTGGAAAATAATGTCTCAGTCATTAACAACATACAGCTGTACCACAGCCAAATGTAGGCGTCAACACATATCGATTGGCAAAAATCCTGACTAATATTTGCACATCATAGATATGTCCATAACAATGTATACTCTATGTTAGCAAATATCCAATATTTCATTCATATTTGACCATTATTTTTCTTAATCTAATATATTTTATGAAATTTCCAGTAAAGATTACTATTCAAAACTAGTCTTACATTTACTGCACTCTACTATAAAATACCCCTTTCTTAAATGACAAAACCTAACAATTCTAGGATTTTGTATGATGACAGTTCAACTTAAAATGTGTAATTCATCATGATTAAAGCCTGGTATATTGGGATCAAACTATTATGTCCTGGAGGTCCAAAATATGCACTGCACTGTGCATACAAAACCACTAGGTGGTAATCTATGTCAAGAAATATGAGACACTATATCAGATGTGCATGGATATTTCCGACTGTATATCTGACTTTTGAACCTTTTGAGTAAAACCACATCCCCACTGCACGATTACAGAACTTGCCCGTAATGTCTCTTCCTATCACAGGAGTGACATATTGACATCAGTACCTTGTGGTTAAGAACTCAATGAGTTTGTTTGTCCTCTCATCCATTTTATTGGAGGCCACCAGCTCCCCCACCTCCTGTGAGATCTCAGGCAGGTTGTTGATGCTGCCTCCCAGACTCAGACTGGATGATGTGGAAGAGGAACTCAGACCAGAGTCTGGCACAGGAGACAGCTGACACTCCCGCAGGAAGTCAAAAGCTCCTCCTGAACACAACAAAAGTGTGTGATGAATACCAGATTACAGTGATTCATTTGTTTGACTTCATTTCCCAAATTGTAATGTTCAGGCAGAGATGTGAGGAGTAAATAGAGAAGATGCAGGGAGCAGTATGATCTACTGTGCTGTATGTTTTGGCGAGTCTGCAATTTGAAACTAATTAGCCTTATCTAATGATGCTATTTACTTCATGTGGAACAGTTCAGCTGGGCACAAACTGCACAGCTTCAACAACCAATTTCCATGTTGTTTATTTTCTTCATAAGATGGTAATTCCAGTAAGGACAGATATGATACTGTGATACAGAATAACCTAATTCTGAAGCTCTCAGCAGCTTGTTATACAGAAACACTGAGATAAGGTTGAAGTTGAAGTTAAGGTTAAAGTTGCCTCTGGTGTGTGAAATTCAGGTTCAAACAGGAGATCGGAAGAGCGTCGTGTAGGGAAAGAGTGTAGATCTCGGTGGTC
>OMOW01088052.1:2213-18439 GCA_900312555.1 Lamprogrammus exutus
GTTGTCTTATATTTTGGCATAAGTAACGTTTGCACTTTTAGCGTTAGGTCGTGTCTTCCAGTTTCTTGATAAAACGCACAGGTTCTGAGAGAAGCAATGATTTTAGATATGAGGCTGTTGTTATGACGCCATGCATTTGTAACTCACTACGTTAACGCTAAAAGTGCAAACGTTACTTATGCCAAAATATAAGACAACTGGCAAAACTCAGCTGAAAATGTGATCCATATATGTTTAAAGTGATACGCCAGCGATTGATCACTGACATTGTTTTACCAGGTCCGTAGAATGGAACTGTTCTGGATAAAATGGTGAACATAGTTGTATCTAACAAAACTTATAAGTTCATGTAGAGGAGCTTTTAGAAGCTTTAACATGTGTTCATGGATCCATAAGGGTCCATTCAAAGATCTTCAGACCTGGTAAGAGAAGCACAAATATCTACACAATGATACAACTTACAGAGAAATGTTAGTTCAGACGTAAAACCATGGAATTTTGTAAAATTGCAGAGTTTCATATTTCACCAGAGGTATTCGTGACGACAGTTCTACAAAGAACCTAAATATTATGCAGTGAAAGAGGGATCCAGAGATACCCAAACAGCAAGTATTACGGTAAAAAAAAAAGAAGTGAGGAAAACAAGAATCACCTTTCACCATCACATTACAGCTGGTGGAAGCTGAACCGACCCGGTTCTCAGCCTTGCAGGTATATTCGCCATGATCAGATGTGGTTGTCTTGATCAGTTTCAAAGTGGCAACACCATTTGCAAAGTCCATCGAGCACATGTTGGACTTGCGCAGCTTTCCGTCAGCTTTGAACCAAAACACTGAGATGTCAGGGGTTCCCGCAATACGGCATCTCAGGGTAACTGCCTCGCCCATAATTACCTCCACAGGCTCCATCTTATCAACAAAGTATGGGCGCTCTGAGATGAAAAATGATGGGGGTTTAGTGAAACTACGATGAACAAATGAATCGATGAATCATGAATGATGATGATGAAAATGACTAATGATGATACAAAACTAAACATAAATATATGCACATCTTAACAGGTTTACCTAGAATTGATACTTGTGCTTCGCATCGGTCACTTCCGACTCCGTTGTCTACTTCACACAAATATCTACCGGCCGCCTCAATTCTGTCGCAGTTAAGAACCTCCAGAATGCAGGAGGTGTCGGTGGTGATCACGTTGTATTGATATGAGGCCCAGATGAATTTACCATCCTTCTTCCAGGTCACATTTATCTTCGGGGTTCCAGCGAACGTGACCTCGAGCCTTAGAGGTTTGCCCTTCTCTGAGGTAATGTCTCTGAGCTTCTTCACAAAGTGGACTGGTTCTGAGAGAGGTAATCCTGTGATTAGTGACAAGATTTTCATGTTGGAAAAAAGAAAAGTGAGTTGTTATGATGACAAACCTTTTACAAACAGGTAAACTGGGCAGCTTTCTTTTCCTGCATCGTTAATGATCTGGCACGTGTACTCTCCGGCATGAGATGTCTCAACTCTGTGAAGCACCAAGGTTGCGACATCGTCCTTCAGTCCCATCTCACAACCCCGTCCGTGCTGCATTTCTTTGGCTCCCCTGAACCATTTGACTTTCAGAGGGGCGCTGCCTTTCACTTTGGCCAAGAAAGACACGTTTTTGCCAGGCAACGTTTCCCTCATCGCAGGCGGTTCAACGAAAGATGGCGGTACTGGGTTCAACAAATAAAAAAGACGCGTCGCAAGATCAGTTTGAGCTTTCTCAGATTAGGGGATCCTTTGCTAAAAACACTGAAAACTGGATTTTCTACCGTTCTACTGACCTGTGACAGTCATTGATGCACTAGTCTCACTGGCTCCGGCGGTGTTAACAGCTTTGCACGTGTATTTGCCAGAGTCGGACAACTTGATCGAGGGAACTCTCAGTTTACAGTTATTATCAGTGCAGCTAATATCGTAGTTTGGCCCGCTCCTGATCTCCTGGCCATTGTGGAACCAGGAGGTGGTTAAAGGAGCAGAACCAGTAACCTTACACTCCATCTCACCAGGTTTACCCACAACAAGGTGGGTGTCCCTCAGCTTCCTTATGAAAGACGGTGGAATCATCTTATCTGTTGCAAAAGATAAATAGGTGATATGCGTTTACTAAGCAAACGGCCAATTCACAGGGTCACAGTGACTGAAGAGGATGTTTACTTTCTCCACCAACCTGAGACTGAGACTCTAGTTTTGCAGGAGGCTGTACCAAAGGGGTTTTTAACCTCTAACTTGTATTCTCCAGCATCGGCTTTGTCAGCAGAGCGAATCTTCAGAGTGGCAATCTTCTTAGCGAAGGACATCTGATATTTAGCACCAGCAGACAGCTCTTTGTTTTCTTTGAACCACTTGGTGTTCAATTCTGGTGAGCCAGACACTGTGACCTCCAGAGCTGTATTCTCTCCTGACTTCACATTCAAAGATTGGGGGCTATCCACAATAGCAGCAGGTTCTAGAAAATAGGGAGGACCATGGTAAACTCAACGCAATCTTTTCAGACTGACTTGTGGGAATGTAAGTCAATCCCGAGTATTACAAACCTAGAACGGTCACTTGGGACACTGACTCCACAACCCCGGCGACGTTCCTCAGCTGGCAGGTGTATTTACCAGCTGTGGATGAATCTGCTTTTGGGACCACCAGGGTGACCACATTGTTCTCAAAGGTGATCTTTCTGTTGTCGCCCTCCCTAAGAATGTGATCTTTGTCCTGAACCCAGGACATGGTAAGGTCAGAGCCTCTGACTGTAGCGGTCAATACCAGCTCCTGACCAATTATCACTGATTGGTCGATCAGTTTCATGACGAACGCTGGTTTTTCTGAACATTGATGGAAAAAAGATACAGTGAGGAGAGGAAGAACATGAATTTTGGAGTGAATGGCCTCTGATGCTGTGCTGTACTAACCTTTCATGGTAATCGTAGTGCGGCAGGATTCACTTCCTACATTATTTGACACCCTGCACTCATAAAGACCTGCATCATCTTGATCCAGTTTCATAATATGGAGCGTGGCAGAGCTGCCCTCGGTAACCATCTTAAATTTCCTGCTCTCCTTTAGCGGCCTTTTGTCTTTGTACCAGCTAATCTGAAAAGGTGCAGTGCCGTACAGATCACAGTGCAGGCTGGCATCTTTCCCTTTCATGCCCTCCACTGGGCTGGGCGTTTTAAGGAAGGATGGGGACTCTAGAAAATATAATCAAGATGCATTAAAATTCATCGTCAAACAAGTCGGCACTGCAAACTGAGAGGGTGCAAGCATTCCAACGTGACAAAACCTTGAAATTCTCTTGAAGAGTCATGCACAGTTAAGAGTCACTCAGTCAAAGGGGGAGGATCCTCGAATCAAAAGTGGAGAAAAACATTAAAAAAGAAGTACCACTCAAACCAATGCATTCGACACATCAGGAGACAAAAAATAGCTTTAGAATAAAATGGGAGGTCGGTGCTGTCAGATTCCATGCCAAATTAACTTTAGACAGAATTCCCAGAAAACGGACTATCACTCCAAAGGCACAGGACTCCATCCAGACACAGACAGAAAATAAGAAAATGAGTCATACATCAGTAACGCTTATGTACATGCTACAACAGGATTGTAGGACAAAGGGTCAATCACTGGTAGCCTGTTGATCATCGGCGGAAGGGAGCAAACATATCACATAAAAAAGAGGCACGCAGATTCATGCTATCCAACACATAAAAGAGTTTATGACTGAGATGAGGGTTGCATTGTTGGATTCCATGCCAACATTCAACGGACAAACTCAAGACGAAATTTAAGGAAATGAATCCCAGGGATTTGGCATTCCCTCTTGCTCATGCTAGACAATTAAAGAAAAAATCCATAATGTTATAGCTAAGATTTTTGTTTGGTATCTGACCTTGGACTGTGAGAACGGTACTGCAGCTCACACTGCCAGCACCGTTATGAGCCTCACAGGTGTAGACTCCGTTATCGTCAAACCTTGCGGTGCGCAGCTGGAGGTATGCAGTGGAGTCAACAAACATTACTTTATAGTTGTCTCCATCTGTTATCTTTTGGTCGTTTTTGTACCAGCACATTTGCAGGGAGCGTGAGCTGGTGGCCTTGCATTCAAAACGTAGCCCCTCGCACTGCTTCACAAAGGTAGTGGGAGGCAGTTTCAGGATAAACTGAGGAGGTTCTGCAAAGTCAACAAAAAAAATCAAGTTAGTCTTATGTAATAACTGAGCGTCAGTGAGAGGTATGGGGGATGCAGAGAGAGGTGGCAGATGACTCTTAAGACAACAGATACCCCTTTCTTCTGGGGCTAGTGCCGGTGCTGGAGTGTTTCCATTGCAAGAACACTGGTGCCTGGTGAACAAAACTTTCTGTGTGGAGCGAAACTATTTTCTGCTTCTCACAGGGAACTATCTTACTGGGTTGCAAACAAATTTATTTTTGGTAGAAATGCTCAGAACGGTTCAAAGATACCAGAGTGGAACCACTTCCAAGTACAACAAACGAACCATCGTTAGTTGTGTACCACCAGCACCAGAAAGTCATCATGTTGTTCCTTCTGATCTCAAGTTATTGGAAATACAGATAGGTTCTTAGAAGGGGTGAGTCCAGCACCGGCACCATATGGGTTGAAAAGGGGTTTCAGATAACAACCCTGGAAAGAAACGTGTGCAAAATGAAAATGAAGAAAGAGGAGCTGTGAAAATGGCAGAAAAAAGATGGAGTTAATTGAGTGTCGATGGCGGTGGTGGTGGACGATAAGAAAGAGGAGTCCAACCTTTCACCAACAACGCTGCCGCACTTTTCACTGTTCCTGCTTCGTTGCTAACTTGGCAAGAATACGTCCCACATTGCAGAGACTCTACAGAGTGAAGCTCTAGAGAGGAGGAGTTTTCTTCCACTTTAATTGAGCACGATGGCCCAGTGATGATCTCAATGTCATTTTTGAACCATTTCACTGTAAACGGAGGCGTTCCTTGAAAGATGCTTCTGAAGAGTACAGAAGACTTTGGAAACACATTCTGAGGTTCTGGCTCGGCCAAGAAGCTTGGTGGCACTAAAACCCACACAGAGAAATGATTACGTTACATGCAGATGACTTAAGAACTACAAAAGTTGACCAAGTTATTTGCATGCTAACCTTTAGCTGTAAGAACTCCGCTGCACACACAGCTGCCTGCTTTGTTGGAGACTTTACAGAAATACTCTCCTGTATCGCCACTCTCTGCCAGTTTGAACTCCAGCGTGATCATGTGGTCAGTGTGCATCAGCTTGTATTTGGAGCTAGAGGTGATCCGTCGTCTCCCTTTGTTCCATTCGACAGATATCGGAAGAGAACCGGCGACTTTGCACTCCATCGTAACCACTGAACCCATAATCGTTTGAATGTTTGCTAATTTCTTACTGAATGTGGGAGGAATTACATCTTCTGTTTAAAAACAATAACATCAAAATATCAATAAAGACTGGGGGGGAAGTAATTCTACAACTTTAAAGTTTTCAAGTACATTTAAGAGCGGTTTCTTACGAACCTACAACAACCAGTGTGACGGTACACCTGCAAGAACCAACCAAGTTTGTAGCTTCAAACAGGTATTCTCCATCATCTTCCAGCTCAGATGATGGAATGTTCAGCCTGCTGAGGTTGCTCTCATGCTGCAGTTGATATTTTCTACTTGGCCAGAGCTTTTTGCCATCTTTGGTCCACTTCACACTGATCTCAGGTGTTCCGGCTACTCTGCACTCCAGGCTAACCGGATCTCCACGAGTCACTCTGACTACCTCAGGCCTCTCTTGGATCACAGGCGGTTCTGTTAGCACCAAGAAACAGATGTGAGTGTGTTTCTTATTCGTGTATAGCTGTGGGTTAAGCAGCAAGATCGTGCACAAAGCAGCCGTACCTTGCACCACAAGGGTGGCAAAGCATTTGCCCTGCCCGGCCTCGTTTGCGACCTGGCAGGTGTACATTCCACTGTGACACGCTTCACAAGACGGAATTCTGAGAGTGGCCACGTTGTTCTCAAAAGTTCTGTTGATCCTTGGATCCTCAAGTATCCAGTTCTCATCTTTTTGCCATTGTATGGATAAAGTGGGTGAACCTTCCACGATGCAGCGAAACACTGCGATGTCTCCCAGAATTGTGGAGACGTTTTCGATCTTCTTAACAAAACGCGGTGGGGCTAAATTGCAGAGGAGAGATGTTGTTGTTATGCAGTGCTGTGTGTTTCTTGTATTTTAGCGTGTGATGTAAAAATGTCACTTTACAGTTACAACCAACCTTTTAAAGTTAAAGCTGCAGAACCTGTGCAACTTCCAACCTCACTGACTACAGTACACTGATAAGTACCAACATCTTGGACTTGGACGTCCTGGATTTTCAGGCTCACACATTCGCTATCAGTGATAATGTACTTTTGGCTGGCTGCGATTGGCTTCTGATTTTTGAACCACATGACCTTAAACGGAGTCGTTCCTGCCACTTTGCATGCAAATGCAGCGGTGGAGCCTTTAACAACCTCAAATGGCATCAGGTCTTCGACAAAAGAGGGAGGCTCTGAAATAAGGAAGTGAAAAACGCTAAACCAAAGCAACTTTGACAAAATCTCAATATCTTACATGGTCTGAACAGGGGAAAGTAAACCAACCTTTGACTTCTAGCTCAACAGAACAGCTCTCTGTTCCTGCGTCATTGCAGGCTTCACAGAAGTACTTCCCACTGTCATGTTCACTAGCGTGACATATCGCTAAGGTAGCTACGTAGTTAAAAAACGTCACCTTGTGCTTTATGCTTTGGTGAATCTCAACTCCGTCTCTGAACCAGCGCACAGAGATCTCTGGAGAACCAGCAACCTTGCACTCCAACTCTTTACTTTCTCCTACTTTCACTACTGTTACACCTTCAGGTTTTTCAACGAAATACGGAGGTTCTGGAAAATACAAATAAAAGTTGTTACAGATGGCAACCACTACAGCGTAAAGAAAACTGGCAAATTTGAAAGATGAGTATCAACCTTTGACAAACAGTGATGCCTGGCAGGCAGTGGAGCCCACATTATTCTGGATTTCACAGATGAATTCTCCAGAATCTGAGCTTTTAGCTGAGAATAGCTCCAGCGAGCTCGACGTGTTGTCTCTAACCACGGAACAATCAGCACTGGATAAAATCTCTTTGTTGTTTTTAAACCATTTGATCATCAGCGGCGGCGTGCCAGAGACGCGAACATTTAACTGGACCTTTGATCCAGGCACAACATTCATGGATTCTGGCTTTTTAAGAACACATGGGGGTTCTGTAAGTAGACAAAACTCATCAGTATCCACAAATTTAAAATTTGCCAAACAATGAAAGAAAATCTCTAAAAAGTATGCTGTGTTCTAACCTTTGACAACAAAGATCCCGGAGGACCGGACAGTGCCAGCTGTGTTTTTAGCCATACAGCTGTAGCAACCACTGTCTTTACTATCGAGACGAGAGATCTCCAGAAAAGCCACGTTTTCATAAAACGAGCATTTGTGTTTCTCGTCAGCGTGGATCTCGTTCTCATCTTTGTACCACTGTATCGTTATAGGCAGGGAGCCTGATACAAGGCAGTCCAGATGAGCGAAGGATCCTTTGATACCTTCCATCTGCTTCAGTTCTCTTGCAAAAGATGGTTTAATGACCTGATCTGTTTTATACAAAGTGCAAAAGAGCATTATGTGGAATGTATGCATAAAAACTGAAGCAAATCTCACGAATGAAGGTAAAATGTTTGGATAAACTGACCTAGGACAGTAACTGTGGCCTCACAAAAACTGCTTGCGACATCGTTCGAAACCTCGAAGGCGTATTCACCACTATCACATTTCTCTGTTTTGATAATTGTTAGTGCAGAGCTGGAGTCTGTGCTTTGGACTTTACATCTCTGGCCTGAGATCAGCTCCTTCCCTGCCTTCATCCACTTGGACTTCAGCGGTTTAGTGCCTGAGAATCTGCATTCCAGCCTGGCTGGGTCACCCTGCGTCACACTGATGGACTTTGCCTGTTCTGAGATACTCGCTGGTTCTGGGACAGCAAAATATTCCAAAACTGAGTCAGCTGCTCCATTTATTGTTAATGCGACAGGTGAAGCATCACGACAAAGGACAAAAATACATAAAACTGGTGTTAATACAATCAAAAACCACAAGTTTCCCCCATACAAACCTGTGACTACGAGCACTGCCGCACATCTCTGAGTCCCGGCTTTGTTCTGTGCCTCACACACATACTTCCCGCCGTGTGACATCTGAGCATTTTTCAGATTCAACACGGCACATTTGGTCTCAGAGGAAATCTTAACATGCTCATCCTCTGTGAGCTCATGATTGTCTTTAATCCAGGAGAAAGTCATGGGCAGCGATCCAGACAACATACACATCATTGAGACCTCACAGCCCACCATGCATGTCATGTCCTCTAGTCTTTGGACAAATGATGGTGATTCTAGTGGGAGAAGACCACAGATCAGAGCTGCAGGCTACAGCTTTTTTTACACAAGCAAACATGATCGACAGTTCTTCGCCTCCCTGATTACCTCCACCAAGGACGTTATGTCTTCGCCTCAGTTGTGTGTGTTGGCGAAATAACTTAAAAGGTTATTGATGGGTTTTTATGTAGTTTTGTGTAGAGGTGGGCGGTAGATTATAAAGGTTAAATGTACATAGAAATAGAGGTTTTGGTGACTTAGAGAGAAGTTATTGGCCTTGGCGGAGGTTTGAGCTCTCTGACTGCTTTGTTGTTGAATCTTTTATCGGTTTTCTAAACAGGAAACCAAGTGCAGCAACTGCATCTCCTACGAAAAACATTCAACACCGAGCGATTCTGAATTAGATTAGATTCAGATGCTTTCAGGGAGACATAAGGCCATCCAGATTATGTATCTTTTTAAATGTTAAACACATTCAACCCCAGCGTTTTTTCTGAGGACTTTATTCCTACACTGGAAACGCGCCAATTTGATTGTTGATTGATAAGTTGTGAGCTTAGCATAGAACGCTCTCACTCCGAGGTGTTGCAGTCCTTTATTTTAATCTCCTTTCCACAAATTTCTGCCAACGATCCTTCTCCAAACAATCCCTCACAGCTGATATGATGTCATCATATGTGGCAAACAGGTCAGCCTCAGATTGTGTATTGGCTCAATTTATCCATCTTGTAGAACTCACAGAGCCTTGGGATCTTTGGATCTTGCAGGATGCTCCCTTCTTCCGGTGCCAAGTTCACAACTTATCAATCAACTTTCACATGACCTCTTTATCTCTATTTATATCTCCATCTACATAAGAATTTCACACTTCTGGCCAGCGTTCTTCACCACAAACTAAATTGCTAAAATAGAATATCAGCATAAGAATGCAATTTGTAGGAGACTGCGTTGGTGTTGCTGTCCTTTCGTGACTAACCTTTGAGCAAAATGTGGCAAGAACAAGACGTCTCTCCAACATCGTTTGCCACCGTGCACTGGTACTCTCCAGCATCTCCTGCCTCGCACTTTGAGATGTGAAGAGTGACGGTGCCATCGTCGACACTGATCTTATGTCTCTTGTCATTTCTGATCAGCTTTTCGTTGAGGTAGCAACTGATTTCAAATGGAGCAGAGCCTGAAACGGTTCCTTCCAAGATAATGTCGGAGCCTTTTATGAGCTCAGCAGACTCAAAAGGCCTCACAAATGTCGGAGGCTCTACAGGGAAGAAATAATAACGATGATATAGTTAAAGAAGCTAATGCTGCTGGGTAAAATCTAATCTTGCTAAGTCAGTCTGGTCCACATGGTCCATTTAGGTGTTGAGGGTTTATAAGCCTCTTTTAGCTTATTTTCAGCTTTTCCCTCTAAGAACCAAGGTCCTGAACATTGCAACCTGGTGGACCAGACTTTATGCCGATCATCCAATGTCTATGATACCTCTTATCCACCGGGGTGTTTCCGGTGCTGGAGCCAAATTGAAAATCACTCGTTTCACACGTTCCCACTGCAAAAACTTTCGGCCGGAAAAAAAACGGCTCCTATGACAACTCTCTGGTGGAAATGCTCAGGTTCACAAACCAGAACGGAACCTGTTGCGTATTGGTGGAAATGAAGCTACTGTAAACAGCAAACAGAAGGCCTGGAAAACAGCGGTTCCGTGCACCTTTCGTTTGCTGTTTACCACCAGCAGTTGCCCGAGGAACACGATCAGGTCGTTTGCTCAGCTGCCAAGTAAGTGGAAATGCAGACTGGTTCTGAGAGGGGGCAAAGTGGCTCCAGCACTGCGTTGGTGAAAAAACAGGTATGAGAGACAGGGTTAGATCTATCGTAAACCAACCTTTTACAGTTACTGTGCTGCTGCATTGGTCGCTGCCGGCTTCGCTGGACGCTACGCAGACGTAATCTCCACTATCCTCTACCGAACAGCTGGAAACCTCCAGAGACGCTACTGAGTCCTCGAAGGACATCGTGCGCCTGTGGTCTGAACTGATTTCGAAGCCATTTTTCAACCATTTGATTTTAATAACGGGGGTGCCGTGCACTTTGCAGGACAACCTGAGCGGCTGTCCGACTTTCAGCAGCTGTGAAGGTTCGAGCTTCATCGTAAATGTGGGCGCTTCTGTAAATTGATAGCAACAATTACAGTAAAGACAAGAGCTTGAAAGACAAACAGTGCAGGTCATTTCCTTACAGAGAAAAGATGAAACGGCACCTTTGACAAAGAGGACAGCGGTGCAATCCACCTTCCCAGCATCATTGGATACTTGGATTGTGTACTTAGCAGAGTCACAGGGTTTCACAGAGTGAAGCTCCAGGGAGCTTGAGGAGCCATCTTTCTTCACGAAACATTTTCCTCCAGTGAAAATCTCTTTCTCCTCTCTGAACCATTTGACAATCAGAGGAGCAGATCCTGTAAAGGATGATTTTAAGATAACGTTTGATCCCGGCGAAGCGTCCTGGGACTCTGGTTTTATCGTGAAGGCTGGAGGTTCTGGAGTTATTTGGGAAGAGAAACAGCATTCATGTTCAAAAACATCGAACAATTTGTAACGTCTGCCAAATTCAAGTTAAATGTTGACGTTTGGGGCAAATAAATTTAACTCTTCTGACCTTTCACACTAAGAGTACCACTGGTGTCTTTAGAGCCGGCGTCATTAGTTGCCCGGCATGTATAAACTCCACCATCGCTTTGCTCCAGGCCGATTACCATTACGGCAGTCGTGCTCTCGCTGAATTCAAGCTTGTATTTGGCATCACTCTGGATTTCTTTGTCATCTTTGTACCACACAATCACCATGGGCTGGGATCCAGACACTCTGCACTCCATGGTAACATTACTACCAATACTCCCATCAACCTTCTTTAGACTTTTGGTGAAGGCTGGTGGAACCGCACGATCTGCATAAGGAAACGTATTAGTCAAACTGTCACCAAGGCCTACATCTTTCATCTAAAATACATATTTGAAGCTAAAACTAACCTATGACGGTGACTGAGCATGTGCACTCGTCTTTTCCGACTTGATTGGACACCTCCATCCTGTACTCTGAAGTGTCTCCTTTCTCTGCCGTGAGGATCTTCAGGACGGCGGTGTTGTCCTTCGTAATGATTTTATATTTACGGCCACTGATCATCTCCTTCTCATCTTTAAACCACTTCACTTTGAGCTCTGGGCTTCCAGATATTGTGCACTCCAAAGTGGCCGAATCCCCTGCGGTCACGCTGATGGACGCTGCCTTCTCTAAAATTCTAGCAGGCTCTAAAACACGACATGATTTTTTATTTTTAGATTGTTTTGTAGCAAAATTCCTGACCAGTGAAAATATTTGTAGAAAACTGGAACGTGCTCTAACCTTGGATCGTCAGTGTAGCCTCGCATTTTTGCTGCCCGGCCTCGTTTTCAACAAGGCACGTATACTTGCCCCCGTGCTTTATCTCAACAGATGAGAAGGAAAGGCATGCGACATTGTTCTCGAATTCCATTTTGACATTTGGATCGTCGTCTCTGAGTATCTCAGAGTCTTTCATCCATTTCACAGTCATGGGAGCTGAACCTTTTATGGTTCCCTGTAGTCTCACTGTGTTTCCAGAAATTGCTGTTGCACTTTCAACCCTCTTTGAGAACACTGGCGGCTCTGAAATAACGATAATGGTGATAATAATGATAATGACTAAAACTATAACATTGTTAGTTATAAAGTGTTAGAGCCCGACTGCGAGACAATATTGGGTTTTGACAGGTGTATTAGTACAGTTCAAGGCCCTGTTTCCCCATAATTGTTCGGAATGTTTTGAATCAATGTTAAATTTAAACGCATGTCCTAAACCAGCACTTTTGAGCAAATTGCACAAGACAACATTAACAAAAAAACTAACTGTTCTCGATGGTGTAAATACTGTATGTATATACTTTACACGTCCGCATAGCCATAGTCTGTGGACATGAATTTCATCAGTCGATGTCTGTGCTGTGCCTACACACGTGCAAGGAAACATCTGTAGGTCGAGGTGGAAAAAAAGGAGAAGCTGCCATGTCGATCAGCTGTTTCCACACTCAGCTGCTCGCTGGCTTCATTAAACACCAGGACACATTTTTGTTTCCTCCCACAGTCTAAAGTTTGTGTGTCTGATCGCCTGTTGGCGATCAAATAAACGGCTGCAGCTGCACCAAAATGTAGCATAAACAGAACTGATTGTGTGGTCAGTGGACGCAGTTCTGTTTGCTACCGTACTGTTTTCAAGTATGAATTGGCCTTGAGAGAGTTGAAAGTTAGGAGGCTTTCATGAAATAGACTTCATTAATGGATTTTACCATCATCTTTACCTTCAGATGCAGGGAAACAGGGCAAAGAAATGATTGCTTTGTGCGTAAAGATGATTGTTGTTTTGTAAACAGGGTTGTCAGATTTCTTTTTAATTCTCGAAAAGCAATATAAGCATCAGCCTCTAGTATCGGTCGGGCTCTATGAAATATGGCCTGTACATTGTTTGATACGTTACTAACCTTTCTGTTTAGCCGTTGCTTTTGAGGTTACTGAGCCAACAGCGTTTGAGACTACGCATTCATATTCACCAACATCTGTGCTCTCAAATGACTGGATCTCCAACGAGGCCAGGGATCCCTGCGATATTATTCTGTATTTCTTATCTGCAGTCAATCGTTTCTTGCTCTTTTTCCAGGCCACTTCGAACGGCGCAGAACCTGCGAGCTCACATTCAAACAAGGCTACCGATCCTCTCACTGCCTCTACGGAGAGCAACTCCTTTCTGAAAGATGGCGGTTCTGAAGGGGCACACAGTTTTTGGTTAGACTGATTGAAAATGCGGAAATACGACTGATTAAGCTGCCGAACTGTACAGACCTTTGACGGTTACTTTAGTGCTGCAGCTTTCACAGCCAGACTCATTGAGAACCTCACAGGTGTAGTTTCCACCATCGCTCAACAGGACGTCCTGAATCTCGAGAGTGGCAACATCGTCTTTCAGACTGATGCTGTATCTGTCACCAGCAGACAGCTCGCGATCATTAAAGAACCACGTAGTGTGAAGATCAGGAGAGCCTTTGACGGCACACTGCAGCCGTGCAGCGCTGCCTTGCTTCCAAACCGTGGCAGCTTCCAGGCGTTTTACAAAGACTGGCGGTTCTGCAGAGGTGTTCAGTTAAAAAGAGCCAGAAGAAAGTCAAGAATCAGTTAAAACCACACGTTAGCATTGACAAAGAAGAGTCTGGAGACTGGAAAAAGAGGAGCTGGTGACGAACACACCACATGATGAAATAATGTTCATTTTCAGTATTGCAGATTTGCTTCAAATGCTGCAATAGCCATGAAAATCAACTAGACTGGTCTTACCTTGCACCCTCACTGAAGTGGAGCATGTGGCGCTTCCAGCCTCATTTGCCACCGCACACACATAATTTCCACAATCTTTCAGTGTGGTCTTTAGGATGTCAAGAGTAACCATCTTATTCTCAAAAGACAGCTTACAATCTGGGGACTGGTGGACTTTTCTACCATCTCTGGTCCAGGTTACGGTTACTCCAGTGTCCTCATCCACCTGGCACTCCAGGTGCAGAGGAGCTCCAACCACAGCAGCCACTGGACCCAGGGGCTTTACAAAGTTGGGCTTACCAATAACACTCAGTGTCACTTTGCACACTGCCGTGCCAACTTTATTAGAAGCCTCACACTGGTAAACGCCCCCATCGGTCGGCTCAAGTTTGGTTATCTCAAGAGTGGGCTTATTCTTTGCAGAGGACATTTGGTGGTGTGCAGGCATAACAGGCAAGGCCTGGTTGTCTTTGAGCCAGACAACATTCATAGGAGCTGATCCTGTTATCTGACACTGAATCACCGCCCTCTTTCCAACATACACAGTTAGAGGGTCAGGTTTAGTTATAAAGGCAGGAGGGAATTGTTCTACAAGGGTTAAGAAAAAGAGAAATATTAATGGTAAAAAAGTTATAACTCTGAGTTTCTTGGGTCATTCTTAAAGTGATGCTGAACTTTACAAAATATAATGATTTTCAGGGGAATTACATCCACTACTAGGTCAGTGACACTGGACCTGGTGAGTGAACCCCAAATACCGCTACAAACGCTCCAACTTACAAAACACAGTGTAGTTTCCCAGCAAATCATTACATTTTGTAAAATCGTCGTGTATAATTTTAATTCACCCTCTGAAAACCAGACCAAAACCGACAGGCGAGGGTAGAGGAAAAAAACGTGCATAGCTCTTACCGGTCACGAAGAGAGTGGCGGAGCAGCTGTCACTGCCATGCTGATTGGAGGCCTTGCAGGTGTATTCACCGCTGTCCCCCTTGTTGGGGCTTAGGAGCTCCAGGGAGGAGGTGCTGAGGCGGCTGATGATCCTGTACTTATCGCCCTCTTTAATGGGATGCCCATCTTTGAACCACTTGAAGCTCACATTGGGAGCGTCCTCGATTTCACATTCGAACTTGGCACAGTTGCCAACGTTGATTTCCAAGGGGACAATTTTGTGCCTGAACACAGGTTTCACTGTTTGTTTGGAGGGAGAGAGAGAAAAACATTCAGTAAATACCGAGCAGCAGGCGAACAGTAACCAAGAGGAATGTTTCTACTGGAAAAGGTTAACTGGTGAGGAAGTGAACCTGAGGATGGAACGTGACAAACAGAGCATCATCCAGCAGTGACTGTGAAGGAGGAAAATGGTTTTAAGTTTGGAATGAAAACTGTGACAAGGAAATGAGAGAGCAAGCAAAAGCAAAGATGGATGAACTGGAATTAGGGGTGATGGTTTTAAAAGATGTGGCATCAAACAGGAATCCTTCAGGGTCAGAAGAAGTGAATGAGGGTGAAATGTTTGTGGAGGAATAAAAGAACTTTGGAGAGGAGCGGGGATGTCGGTGCTGTCTGGTGGAAACTTGAGATGTAAATCTTTGGCGCCAAGGGGATTTGATTTGATTACAATTATTTAGGGAACGATTCGATGCATCAGAATTTTTAAAATTCCCACCATGATTTGATTCTATTACTTTGATTCGATCAATGCTACAACTTGTTTTTTTTTACTTTAAATCTGACCATGTGAACTTAATTCCACACTGTTAGTGGAGTCCAAAGGCATTCATAAGGATCTCAGGCATAATAAACCATCCAACATACAAGAGAACAATAGAATTCACAGAATATGGAAATTCAACATTAATACACGTTATAAACGTGTGGCATGCAGAGACTAATGAGGACCAGTGAAGCTCTAGGATGGTGAGAAAGGTCAGAGGTCACTGCTCTGCTCCACTCCCCTACACAGATTCAACAGACTTGCTTACGATGATCACTAAACAAGTCTACAAGTCGCACTGTGTCTAAAAACAGCCCTGATAATCAATTATTAGGGATAATTTAGTGATTCAGATCGATGCAGCTGAATCGCCACCTTAAAAACTGATGCATCTTTACACCCCAAGTGGAAACCTCAAGCATCCACAGACGCTTTATTAATGACATTTTCTGATGTTTTTGCAGACATTGAGCTCAAAACTGAATCAGAGCAACCCCGTTAGCTTTAATCAATGTAAAAAGGATGAGTTATGAGGTTTGCAGACATCAGACGTGGAAGTCACTCATGTTAAGTTAGGTGATGATGAAAAAATCAAAGTATTCTCCATCATCAAACCTCTTGAGACCACAGTGAGTCTTGAAGAGGTTTGATGATGGAGAATACTTTGATTTTTTCATCAT
>OMOW01088178.1:2245-17344 GCA_900312555.1 Lamprogrammus exutus
CGGTTTTTTTATTTTGTTATTCTCAGCTCTCCTCTCATTTCTGATACTTCACTTCCTGCCCTTGTGTGTTTCCCGCCTGTGTGATTGTCTGCCCCGCCCTGATTAGTTTCACCTGTCCCTCATTTGTCCCTCCATTGTGTATATATACCGGCCTGTTTGCCTTTGTCCAATGCCAGGTTCATCTTGTTGGTACCATGAGATGTTTCTTGTGCCTGGTCCTGATGTGAGTTTCCTTGTATCCTCGTTCCCGGTGTTCTTGTTGCTACTTTCTAGTGTTCTTGTATTCATTGCTGCTGTCCCTATTCTGAGTTCCAGCACCCTTGTAGTAATTCCTGATGTCAGCCATGTGTTTGGTCCCATTTGTGGATTCCCTTTTCTCCTCTCCTGGTGTTTCTCATTGTGTCTCGGGATTTGGACTTTGGATTATTCTCTGCCTTGGAATTTTTGTTTGCTTTGTTTTTTTGAGTTCTGGACTTTCCATTCCCTGAGGCCAGGGCCTGCCTGTTATTTGCGTTGGCCCTCTTCTACGGTGACATTAGAGTTTTGTTAATAAAGACTGCATCCTTGAGTTTTTTTTTTTTTTTGGTCGTGCCTGCAATGAAGTCCTACCCCTTGCACTCCACTAGTTTCCCGTGACACAAAGATGAAGGAGAAGAGGACGCCTCCCTCATGATGAAGACCTCATGAGGCTGAGCGATATGAGCATTTCAGTGGCTGAGCATGAGGAATGGGAGAGTCGAGTCAGACGGTTATGCTGGAGTAGCCTACATGTAAATGACATAAATAGACTCCTTATGGACACAGCTCATGTAAACGTCTTCAGTCTTGTTTCTTTCACAGAATACAGACCTGAGCCTGACTACTGTGTGCATGTAAACACAGCCATTGGTACCAACTTGACTGTCCCACCGGACTGTGGAGGAGTAGCCATGATTAGGTTATGTTTTTGCCTCGGTTTGTGTGCGTTAGCAGGATTATTGAACGTTATCAACAGATGTTTGTGGAGATGTGGGTCGCGGGCGCAGGAATATTATAGTAGATTTTGAGACGGATTGAGATCATGATTTTATTTTATAAACATTTTAATGCCATAGAAAACCATTCAGACTGTTACCACTAGATGGTAGCAGAGACTAAGGGCAGTGCAGCGAGCCTTCACACCAAGGAGTCAGATTATAAAAGTCAAATGTACAGAGAAATGCATGTTATGGCAAATTAGGTTATTTCATTGTAGATTTTACTGTACAATATTTACAGTAGTTTATACTGTATAGAGTTATATTATTGTATAGAGTGCCTGTGATTGAGTCTCTTGTGTGGGAAATTAAACTAATAAACAAGGTTTCAAAACTTGAACAGAATCATCAGAATTTTTTATAAGTGACTGAGTTAAATCTTTTCATTTACATTAAATGCAGAAATCCTTATCTTTTTATTCAGCACATACAAAGCTGTGAGGAGGAGACCAGCACTGAGTTAATGGTAACGTCATATGCACTGTAACTCATCTTTAATTTCAAAATGAAAATGTTCTGTTCCCCAAGCAATTCTGAGTGAAGTCTTATATGAATTTGCCTGCAGGGGAACATTGAGTCATCTGAACTTTACCTCATTTTGATGACTTAAAAAGGCATCATCATCTGTAGACAAACACTAAATTTTTCAGTTCTTAAGTCAACATTACATAAGTTTACTTTTTATTATATTGATTTCTAGGATTAATTTAATCTGATATATTAGAGAGCATTTTAAATTCAATTTCTGAGGTTGTACAGTGTCTTTCCCATTAAAAGGTAAACTATGGGCTGGGTTATTCTGTGGAAAATTATGGCTCACTCCCTCTCAAATAGAATAACGTGGAAATCGTGAGGGGTAAGATCTTTGAAAATGTATTTTTCTTCAAATATAGAGCACACCACATGGTGCTCTGTTCTAACAGGAAAGCATCCCGTTATCATTTTAGTTTTAGGCTTCCTGTCTCTGTGGGGTTTGCGTTGGTGAGCAGAAATTTATTTTTTATTTTTTTATAGTATCTTTGCTTAGTCTGCCTGCCTTCACTGATAAGTGATTGATACTTGGAATGTTTCAGTGTTAAGAGGAAATCACTTTTTTGGTTTGAGATCTGACAGAACTTTTACAAACTAATTATACTTAAGCACTCTGCAAAATACAGTAATCACAAAATCACACAATTTTGACACCATGTATGCAGTATTCACACTGGCAGAAGTTCACACTTCTGCAAATGTGAAGGAAGTCATGTAAGATAAGATAAGCCTTTATTTGTCCCACGATGGGGAAATTTCCAACTAACTGTAAATGTAACTATGACAGTGGTGAAGATATGGGGTGAGGGGGTATGAAACTTGGTCACACTTGTTTAAACACATAATATACTAAATTTCCTGTCAAGAGACAATACTGTGTTTCCAGATGTTCTGTTGAGTTTCAACTTATTGTCATCACTGTACCTGTAGATATTATATCAGAACTGTGATCGTCTTTGGGGAGGGTTGGACAATCTAATTTAACATTAGTTCCTGGACTTGGGTTCAGAAGTTATCTTAAGGGTAGAGATCCACGGTCTGGGACAAGCTGCAAACTTTGTAGAGCTTTTTCTAATTTTAGTTACCCTTTCACACTGGACTAACCACACACGTGCACGCTCCTACAGTTCTTGGCACAGCTAACGAATATCAGCCTTCTATAGGGGCCATTAAAGGGGTACAACTAGGCTCATAGAACTTGGGTTATAATGTGTAATGTGCCTAATATGGGTGGCCCCTCTAAGACTTGAGTCAAGAGTAATCATGGCTCACAGGCTGTGTACAGATGTGAAAGTTAACAGTAACTTAACTCCACTGTATCTGTGCTATGGCCTCGCATCCCACAGTGACTGACAGGATGTAGAGGGTGGCGTTTCTCACTCTGTGAACATTTTGCTCTAGCTGTACAACATGTGTTTTTGCTAGTGTGAAAACATCAGAAGGTGTGAAATTACCATGTTTCAACTGTAAATTTAGATCTCGTTAATGTATCTTTTCAGTGTAAATTTAGATTTGTATTTCTACAACTCTTTCAGTAATGTTTGACTACACCCATACACCAAACTGCTAAGGCTTGGAGCAACACACCCACCACTTCTGCTACTGTAAGGAGCACAAAGGGAAACCACCTAACGTCAGATGTGAGTGAAATGAATATACCTATGTGATGTGTATCTTTGCTGTTTAGAGGAGAGGAGAGGTGACGTTCCGTGTCAGCTGGGATCATCTCATTGTGTGGGAACAAATTTGAGTTAGAATACATTATGTACAGGTGTCAGTCAAATTTAATAATATGAGGGTAATGATAAACCTCAATTTTCACCTCACATTATAGTATAGCACTGCTTGGACTGTTTTTTGTCAATATTGCTTGCATGTAAAATGCTGATTGAGTGGAACAAAGGCAATGAGGTGAAGTGAGACTCTTTAACTTAAAGCAACCTGAATAGAAATAACTCACACAAAACCAAACAAAATTAGTTTAAGTTAAGTTAAAGTTTAAGCCACCAAAAGAAAGATAGCTACATTGTTACGTGCCAATTTCGTTTGATTGAAATAGTAAAGTCAAATTTACTTGTATAGCCCGATATCACATACAATAGTATTGAGAAGTGTAACAAAATGTGAGGTAATGTAAGGAAACCAAATGTAAAAAAGCTGAAAAGCACAAAGCCACATAAGTCCAAAAGAGTTCAGGAGAGTTGTGACACAGAATATGAAAATGAGGATATCCTGATGCAAACTGCAATTTGAATCTTTAAAATGTTACTTTAATTGCACTCTCAGACGGTCGGAAAATGGAGTTACCGCCCATTTTATGTTATTATAAATCCACCATGCAGCGAGTGTTCCTGGTTGTGAATTCAGGGCAACAGGTAAACTCACACTTCAAATCAAACTCTAATTTGTTAAACTTATACACACAGATAAAGCGGCAGGTGTTTTACTGTGAGCAATGAGAGGTGAGTTCTTCATCTAAACTGACTTTTATTGTCTCAAAGTTCGTGTTTTCACATACTTTCACAAATTATACGTGTTCTTATTGTTATTTAGTGCTTAGCTTCATGCCCATCTGGGTATTCACCCTCCTGTGGCTGCTGGAGAACTCATCATGTGCTGGTGACTCTAGTGTTGGTAAGCAGCCTCATTTCTTTCTCCTTATGACTCAAAATATTGTAAGAAACTTGAAATATTTGACTCGGGGTTATTTGAGCTTCATAGTAACTTAAAATGTTTGGAAATTAAGGGTAAGACGAGGCAAGAGAGTACAGTTAATACGGTTTCATAGACTGATGGACTGATAAACTCAGGACATGTTGAAAATGCAAACAAATCAATAAATACATCAGTAAATAAACCAATGAAGCAGAGAAGAATTGGTTTGGCAGAACTGATTTAGCATTTTAATGGGGGCATATTATATAGATTTCTTTGTTCTTATTTTCATTTTCACGTTCTTATCTTAAAACCTTTGCAGTGGCTCTAATCTGCAAAAACCACATTGATGAACGTGTTACAGATGGAAATGACAAAGCAGAAATGAAACTTTTCAGTTCAGGGTTTGAACCTCAACTCCTGCTACTTTGACAATGTTTAACACACACTCCTTATTATATTACAATGTAAACATGAGGGGAAATGATAAACTCTAATATGTCCCCTTTAAAATAATCCGTTTTTACATTACAGTCCACAGCCCAGTGAATTCATCTATAAAAACTGTAGTAGTCCAACCACACCACATTGGAAATTACATTTACTTGATTTAATATTACAGTGCTCTCTCACTTATGCTCACATGTTCACCTTACAACTCATCGATCGACCCTTGTACAATGTACACAAAGCATTTTTCCCCCCCTGTGTTTGCAGTGAATCCCTGTTGCCACTTCCCGTGTGAGAATTCAGGAGTATGTGTCCGATATGGCACTGATCGCTATGAATGTGACTGCACCCGCACTGGCTTCTATGGGGAAAACTGTAGTGTTCGTAAGTAAACTTTACTGTATGTGTAAGTGTGTATATACATTATATCTGGAATAATGAAAGCTTGAGAATATTGAATGTAAAATGAAAGTCTGAAAATAAAGAATGAACTGAGAACATGGGATGAAAGTCTGAGAATATTGAATGAAACCTGATATCGTTGGCGCTCTAGTATCATCTGGTGTTTCTGGTATGTAATGTTACTCCACACCATACCATACCATACCATACCATAACATACCATACCATACCATACCATATACATTAGAGCACCCATGTCAGCACCCAGCCATTTGTTCAAATATAGTTTAATGTGATTTAGAAAATATTGTCCAGCCCTGCTGTTAAAGTTTCCCCCTAATAAATCTTGTGTGTGTGTGTGTTGTTTTTTTCTTTCCATAGCGGAGTTCTGGACCAGAGTTTGGCGCTTGTTTCAGCCCAGCCCAGACACCATTCACTTCCTCCTCACTCACTTCCATTGGTTCTGGGACTTGGTTAACAACACTTTCCTGCAAAGCAAAATTATGAGATTCGTTCTCACACGTAAGTGGTTGGCTGCGACACAAACAGTTCTAATAGCAAAAATGTATTTTGTCCATAAAATACAGCATGTGATGTGTGTGGGAGGCATAGATGGACACAATATTATATTAACACTGCTAAAAATGTGCAGTCAGTGTATAGCCGAAACAATCTATGTTTTGGTCCTCCCAAAGTCAGAACCGACCTTATTCCAAGCCCTCCGACTTATAATAGCAAATATGACTATCTCAACTGGGAGTCCTACTACAACGTCACCTACTACACCCGCCTCCTACCTCCTATACCTGAGGACTGCCCATTGCCAATGGGAACTAAAGGTGAGACCTTAGCATAAGCACACAAATATATCCCAGATGAAATTATGTTTAAATGAGTACTTTCACAGTATTTATGTTGCATCTGTCAACAGCATTTCACATTGTATTCCAAAAGTCAGTACAAATAAATTGATTGTGCAGAGCCTGATGAGTGATTTGTAGAATGTAGAAATGAATCCCGTGTTTCAGTGGCTACCAATGAACTGAAGCCCAAACAGGATAGATGGGATTTGATTTTATGAGTCATGCAGCGGGATTCTGGATCATCAGCAGGTTTTCTGCTAATAATTTGTTAGAACAGCTGACTGAGACTGAGACAAGGGCAGTTATGCTTCACTTTGAACATGGAGAGAAGTCAGATTTTTACAGCATTTGGCTGAAAGTTGACCAAAGCCCTGCTGTATCTACAGTATAACAAAATGCTACAACCATTATAAGAGTTATGGGTGTGTTCTCTTACTCTTTAGGCAAAGCTGTTCTCCCTGATCCCAAGGTGATAGCTGAGCGTTTCTTTAAGAGAACCAAATTCAGACCTGAGCCCCAGGGAACCAATGTCATGTTTGCTTTCATGGCCCAGCACTTCACCCACATGTTCTTCAAGACAAACCACAAGGAGGGAATCATTTTCACCAAGGCGTTAGGACATGGGGTGAGAAACACAACACAGCCAGGATCTTACTAAATGACTTGCGTGTTGAGATTAATGAATTTGTTCAAGACAGATTAGAGGCGTGACAGTTCACTGATCAATCAACCTGTCATAATATGTTCTTGTAGCATGGTATTGATACAGTGGCACCAGTAGCATGTTAACTGTGCGAAACTGTGTCCAAGCATATATGATAACTTTATATCATGAGTTTTCACGTGATTGCCACCCAAATTCTCGTTGGGTGCCATTTATTTCTGTTAGACTTAATTCACTCCATTTTTACTAATTTCACTGAAAATGTTTCCCACCCAGGTTGATGCTGGAAATATCTATGGAGATAACCTTATACGACAGCACCAGCTCCGGCTTCTCAAAGATGGAAAGATGAAATATCAGGTTTTTAAAAAGTTGCCATAATACCATTAAAAAGAGTAAACTGAAAGCAAAGAATGTTATTATTTAGTAGTTGGTTCAAAGCATCCCCTGGCCATGACAGATAAATAGTAAAATACAGAAAAGTGTGCATATTATCCCGTATTTCTGCATTCATCCACTCCATTTTTATGTCATATTCCGAGAGCAATCTGCAGAGACATTTGTGGTTATAGAGTTCTTTCTTTTGGCATTAATCCTGCTTTCACTTTACTCTCTTGAACTTTGCTGCAGTTCTTGTGTTAGTGGTGTGGGGAAAGATTTAGAATAAATGGCCACCTAAAGCGAAAGACCGATCTAAACGAGAGGGGGAGTCAGATTCTGCTCATTTGGGGCGTAACATCAAATGAAGACACGTCTCTGAAATGCGCTGACTTAATGAGATTTAGTGACAGGTATGAGCAGCGATCTGGCTCTGTGTTTATGTCCCAGATTAGTCCATTTTGTTGCTAAAATTGTGCAGTCTGAACTCGGCTAAAGGTTTCTTCTCCAAATTCACTTTTATTTTACCTCCTGTCACTTTGAAGATGCGTTTAATGATTTTTGACCACTGTAGAGGGCAGAAACAAACATACTCACGACAGTACAGCTCTGTAAGATATCATTTGCAGTTAAGAATGACAAAACAAACATGACCTTTTATGTACTTTTCTGTTCTTTTTGAAAGCAGTATTTTTCAAATTAATTTTACAACTTTACAACAAATTTCCCAATTTGGTATGAGTCAGCAATGACCAGCACTTGGTCACGTCTCTGCTTTTTGTTTCTGTTTATCTGCTTGTCAGTTGTTAGTTTGCAAGATACTAAAAAATGTAGTTCAAATATTCCAGTGAAAAAGTAAGGCCATGAAGCGATGAGGGAATAATTAATTATTGGTGCAAATATTTGGTACATTTTATTATTTGCAAATCTGAATGCTTGAAAAACAGTTTTCACCACTACTAGATTTCATGCAATCCTTACCATCATGTGACTGGGATTGGACAAACTATGAGTGTGTGTGTTTTGCTGCTCATCCTGACTGGGATGTACATTAAGAATTTAAGAAACATTTGCTTTTATTAATTATAAAAGTTAGAGAATTATACATCCTTGGCACAGGTTTTCACTCTCTGAGAGCTGTCTTGCTTTTATTTAAACTGTGTTTAAATATGTTTTATTTATATAATAATCTCAAGCAAAATCTTCTCTCACGTGTGAGTTGCTGTGTTTGTTTGTCTGCAGCTAGTAAACGGTGAGATGTACCCGCCTACAGTAGTTGATGCTCCAATCAAAATGTTTTATCCTGAACATGTCCCTGCTGAGCAACGTCTGGCGATCGGTCATGAGTACTTTGGCATTGTGTCGGGTCTCAGCATGTACGCCACCCTTTGGGTGAGGGAGCATAACCGCATCTGTGACATCCTGAAGGCAGAGCATCCCACCTGGGATGATGAGCAGCTCTTCCAGACCTCCAGACTCATTGTTATTGGTGAGGGCTACTGGGTTATAGGCAGTTCAGGTTTAGGTAAACTTTAAGTTCAAATCCATTGTGGGTTCAAACTGATTTTAATTGTTTTTTTTATTTTTTACAAATGTTGAGTTGTAAACCTGAAGTCACTTGGACTGACTGGTAATCATTTGTGGTGGTCGCTAAGCGTTCACAAACAAATAGTCAGGGCCGTTAGTCAAGACTGCAAGTGGGCTCAATCTGTCACAAATAATGAGAAATTACAGGAATGAGCAATTTGTTTGCTACAGTATAAGAAAATAGTTGCTGTCCAAAAGATGTGGTCACTACTGAGACAACAGGCTTTACCTAAATAATACAGTTCCACTTCCACCAAACCAGTGTGACTGACCAATTTTGCCTTCTTGGGCTCTATTTTAACTATATTCCTCCCACCCCAGGTCTCAGTAATTAAGCGAGAAACATAACAACCTGCTACTAATTTTCACAGGCACTTCTAGTAAAAACAACCTCCTTTCCTTTAATAGCTGTCATATCGAATGAAGTATGTAAAATATTCACTTGTTTTTTCATTTTTGTCCCCAAGGAGAGATCATCCACATCATAATTGAAGAGTATGTGCAGCAACTGAGTGGTTACAAGCTGTCGCTGCTGTTTGACCCCTCACTGCTCTTCAATGAACGGTTTCAATACAGCAACCGCATTGCCCTGGAGTTTGCCCAACTCTACCACTGGCACCAACTGATGCCTGACAGCTTTCTCATCGACGGGGATGAAATCTCACACGCCGAGTTTCTGTACAACACCTCAATTCTGACACATTACGGCGTGGAGAAACTGGTGGATGCCTTCTCTCGACAGCATGCGGGACAGGTAGTGGAGCACAAGTGACTGATTATGTACAAGAGACCAGAGTTAGTGGATCAATGATGTATTAGTTCTGTGGTTTATGTGCAGCTCAGTTGCTTATGGGGGATGAATTTAATGCAGATGGGGAAAGAATGAAGCGAGTAACACCCTCAGATGTAAAGGTAGGGGGAGAAATGCTTGAGACACTGGCATGCACAGATTATGTGATGGGCAGAGGCTAAACTGAAAAAGGAGCACCTTCTTTGGCACAGGGTTATGGTTAAAGCTACAGTGTGTAACTTTTAAAAACACAATCCGTAGAATTTGCTGAGTAGAGATAGAAGGATAAGAATCCATAAATGTCTCTGTAGCTACTAATGGAATCTGCTTTGAGGAAAAACCTTTGTGCCCAAAAGATCCCAGAATTTACAACTATTGTTTGCCACATTTCCATGACCTAAAAACTTAATCCTAATCCTAATTTTAGCTAAATAGTAGCCTGGCCTTAACCATGCTTTAAAGTGATACACTGGCAATTTTCCAAAATTTAATGATTTTTGGAAAAATGACAATCCGAATGAGGTCACTGGCAACATTGTCTGAGTTACTTCACTTTATGGGGCGACATCTTGCCAACAGCGAACAAGATGTGGCAAGGCACATGGCAAGTTACTATTAGATAGCAATCCATCAATTGTTTCAACATTTCTGGGGCAGCAGGGAACATATTCGTATCTAACTAAACTTACAACTTCATGTAGAGGAACTTTTTGGAGACTTTTTGACGTGTTTCGTGGATCGTGTTCCGTGGGTCCATACGGGTCTATTTTATGGACTACTACAGACCTGCTAATGTATATATTTATATATATCTAAAAATGCTCCAGTGACCTAGTTATTTCCCAAAAATCACGCTTAATGCTTTTGCAGAAATAGTTTTTCCCACCTTATTCTCCCCAATTTGGACTGTCCAGTTCCCTTGCTCCTGTGTTCCTTGTCACTGCTTGGCCTCCACTGTATGCTGGGAGGAGGGCACACAGCCACACGCTATCTCCCTGGCACGTGATGTTGCCAACTACCTATTTTTCACATTGGGAGGCAGGATCTGTGGGAGGCTCATACTGTCCCCCCACAGATCCTGCCTTCCCCCATGCAGCTGCCCCAACTGACTGTAGGTGCAATGAGAAAGACCACACCCCTCTGTCCATGAGAATGTACAAAGCTGGAGATACCGCTACTGGGAGTGAAGCCCTATCTGAATGTTTTGCTTGTTGTCTCAAAAGTCCATCTTCATGTATGGTCAGTTGTATATGATTCATCAAATCACTTCCTGAGAGATCAGATTCTGAGATATCAGCTCTACCACTATCACATACAGGATGTTTCCTCTTGCTGAGATTATATTTGAATGTTAGTAACCGCCATATCTGCTGAACCAAAGGTTTGGGAGTGGATCTCTTTTCCCTGTTTGTATTATTGTGACTTGTCTGTTCAAGTGCCACAGCTTCCTGAACGATGGCAGTGCTGAATATTAGAATAACGTCTCTTTTTCTGTCTTTCAGATAGGTGGTGGTCGCAATTCTCATGAATCACTGCTCCACGTGTCAGTGATGACAATCAAAGAGTCTAGAATAGCACGTATACAGCCCTTCAACCAATACAGGAAGAAGTTTGGACTTAAACCACACACATCTTTTTATGAATTCACAGGTGAGCAGCACTGTGCCCATAATTTACTTTTGACAGTAGAGAAATGCTACGTCATTGATTTGTCTGACCCATATATGAGGGGTAAAAGTGCATCAACCTCTTTATTTTCTGATGTGTTTCTTCATGATCATTGTAACACATTTGATTTTAAAACTATAATCATGTTGGTGCTGTGGTTTGCTGATTTTTCAACATTAATGTTTAATCAGACTTAATTGTTCTTGATAAAATCTTAATCTTTTTTTTCAAACAGATGACAAGGAAATGGCCCAAGGGTTAGAGGAGCTCTACGGAGACATCGATGCCTTGGAGTTTTATCCTGGCATCATGCTGGAGAAGACGCGTAGTAATAGCATATTTGGTGAAAGCATGGTGGAGATGGGTGCTCCATTCTCCCTGAAAGGCCTGATGGGAAATCCTATCTGCTCCCCACAATACTGGAAGCCCAGCACCTTTGGGGGAGAGGCAGGCTTCAATATTGTCAAAACGGCTACTTTGAAGAAACTGGTGTGCCTTAACACCAAGTGGTGTCCGTACGTGGCCTATTGTGTTCCACGCAATGAGGAAGAGGCAAAACCAAGGAAACCATCAAATGAACTTTAAACCACGTTTGGCCTGTGAGATTATTCTAGGAGTTTATTCTTATTGATTATTATGATCATTATTGCAAATGAGAGTAGTTTTTATGCCCCAATGCTTCATACAACAAAGACCAGGTTTGCCAAATCAAAATGAGTTGCAAACTAATTTAACAGTAATATTTGGCAATCTTGCACAGGAGGGCAAAGCTCTTTCTTTAGCTCCTTGAGCTCACTCAACCAATGCTCACGATAAGAAGAGGACTCCACATGGGTTTTATTGACATTTAATCCTACATTAATCAGTTTGAGCCTATACATCAACCATTTGCAACTTACCACATTGCGCTTCATCCAGATTGTCAGATTAGTGCATCAAGGCAGGAGTCATGAGTGCACCGTGCTGCTGAGAGAGTTAGATAATAAACAACATACGTAATTGTTATCATATATTCTTGATCAATTAAGCATTAACACCTTTTTATGACTGACACATCATTGCTTATTTCAGTCAGCGCCTATGATGATTAATGATTAATTAGTTTAAATTATACAAATTATAATCAGAATCTGTATGGTATTTTTCCATTTTTCCTTTCTGTTAGTTATGATCTTAGTAGTTTATTGTCTTCCTCCCTTACTTTCAGGAGGTTTTACATTTTTGTCCCTGCATTTTCATTTCTTTGCGAAAAAGTACAAATTGAGTGAAAAAGACATGAATCCTCTTCTTTGAGCAGGTAAACTAAACCAATAACTAATGTGAGCAAGTGCTGTTATTGCATATACATACATACATATATATTGCATATACCACTGCTACTGCCTAGTTTCAGCACAGCACTGTCACAGCTGAAACTATTACTACAGCTCAGATTAACATGTAAGCTCAACAAACGTTGACATGTTTTACTGGTTTGTTTCTTTTCATTCACTCTCAAAGATAGGCAATCTTTACATCTGTATTCAACATCATTTTTGGTTTCCTATATTAAAAGTACGTTTCAAACATTACTCTGCTGTCAGTATTTACTTTTTTTTTTTTTTACTCACCTTGTTGGAGAATGTGGATTATTAAAAGTAACATTTTCCATAACATTCCAAATAGAGATAAATTGGGGGTGAATTTACAGAATTGGCTTTTGTGCATATAAAAGTTTATCATTAGAATAAACCAACTGGCAACGAACTGGCAACAATCATTCTCATGCTGAAAATATAAAAGTATATCTTTCAATAGAAAGGACAGAAAGTGCAGCATGGAAACGACATCAAAGTTTCAATTTACAACTTTGGACTGAAGTTTCTCCATTTTCTTTGATTTCTATGGGAAATATCGCCAATTTCTTCTCCATGCCTCAACGAAACAGAAATGCTATGTGTGGATGTCAGATTATGCTGAAAAAACAAATATCTGTAAAAACCTGAGTTTGAAATCATAAAAACTCATGTTGCAGCTTTTAGATAAATGGAAGAGTAAAAAAAACAGCAACTACAAAGGAGGAGACATTGCAATAGTGCTGAAACAATGAATCCACCTATCAAGGGACAAATGATTTATCAATAACTTTCATATTTGGTTCATCTGTGCTTGTGTATTGTGCTTTCCATAATCTAATTCAACATTGACTTGCTGACAGAGAATAAACTGGAATAAGCAACTTGAAAATGCGAGAAAATGAACAAAATGCCACGACTACTTACTGTATTGAATTTAAATCTACCACCACACACTGCATGTAAAAGGTCAGCAGGTTAGATAGATAGATAGATACTTTATTGACCTTTTATCAAATTTAACATCCTAATTGGTCTATTTAGGGCTTCTTACACCAAAGCATATGAGTAGAATCCAGCTATTACCAGGTCACCAAAACATTTATTGATTGATATTGAACATTAATGAACACATGTGATGTTGGGTTGTATGTGTTGAACATTGTCAAAAATGCAAAAGTAAACGTCTGGTTCGCTTTTTGTAGCTGTGGACAAAACCACCGATGACCTTGGCCGTCTCACTCAGGAGAATCTCTGAGGTCTTTTCCGACCTGCACTTCCAAACAGTGACTCGCTGATGCTGATGGTGTCCAACATCCACGAGAACGGACTTTGTTTCATCCATCATCAATGAGACGCACACACACCAATTCAAACATCTTCAGGGGCACAAGACACAGAAGAGACTCCAATGAATCCACAACTATAAAGATTATAAAGCACCATGAGTTCAAGCATGTATAAGATTTGTTGTCATCAAGCCATGGAGGAATTAAGTTAGATGTTAAAACAAATAGAATGGCCCGGCCATTAGTGCCTCTGATTCTTGGTCAGCCAAACTCATCTGGTGGTCGCTCTTTAAGGATCTGGGGAGGAAGTGCGCACAGGGGAAACTTTTATTAGCTTCCGGGTAGCGTTTCGTCACAGAGGAGCCAAGATGGCGTCCCACATGTCGCGGTGCAGAACATGGAATCGTTTTCAAAGGTAACAAACTGTCTTTAGTCCTTGTTTAAATTAATGCCCGCACAGGTTTGACAACGAAACACCTGAGCTGCGTGCGGAAGTTTCCGGGTCATGTTTCCTCCCGGCAGCGACACCGCTTCATTAGCTTACACCCTCATTACCTCACCCTCATCATGTTAGCGCACTCAATTAGCGTCATGCTAAGTGTTAGCCGTCATTTACACGCTGTGAGTTACCTACGTTACTAAATGTTTATGATAGCGTTTATCAAGCTTTGTCGTGAATGTCGAGAGTTGATAAATATGTTAACTTTACATTAATGGTTCGTTTCTTGGGTTTCAGCTGCCACAGTCTTTACTTTTACATCACCACATTACGTTCACAAGTGAAATACTTATTACATTCTTTAATCATCTGCATTTACATATATTATCTGTACTTCCTGGAACAAGGACCTTCATCTTAAAGGCCCTTTTAGTATTATGTGGCCGACATAAATTGGAGCTGCGTTCCCTCACATAACAGGGAAAAAAAGGTAAAAGAAACAATCTGATGTAATGTTTGAATTATTGCTTTACGTTAAGTGTTTGCCTCGTTGGTATGAGCCAACATATGTGACTTTATGTTGAAGCAAACAATCATCTGATAGAGAAAGTAGAGGTGATTAAAAATGAGGAAAACGTCACAACAAACTGTTTTCATCTGCAGTTAGGTAACGGTTATAAAACTTTGATTAAAAGCAGAATAAAGCGATGTTGACTGATCAAAATGAAATGCAGCGTCTAATCAAACACAGTTACACACAGGCAGCATCAGACAATAAGGACAAATATCCATCAGAATGAGGAAATGCGTTCGTTTTATGTAATCTCCTGAACTCACACACACACAGAGGAACAGGATTTACATGTCTGTGCCTGTGTGTGCACTGGTTAGGAACATAACTTGTGTGTTTTGAAGTGTGTGATCGTTTTGGATGGTTGTGTGCTTTAATTGGCCCATCATGACATTGCTGCAGTTATCGACACAGGATAACATGCTGGGAGCCTGGCTGATGCTTACAGTGATGTGTGTGTGG
>OMOW01088306.1:1854-16143 GCA_900312555.1 Lamprogrammus exutus
GCGAGTTAAAAATGTGAATTGTTTGCCTCTTGTGTTTTGGGCCTATGAGGGAGGAGCGAAGGTGGGGGGGACAACAACAAACTTTGATTGGTATTCCAATAGATAGCATAGTATTTGGTATTCAGGCTGCAAAAGTCCAATGTTTTAAAAAGTAATGTACGTTTTCTTAATGGCTGAGACAGTCCGTGCTGGCAAATGCAATGACCACATGAAAATAAAGAAATAATACAAATGAAGTGGTGTGGCAAATTACATAGGAAGTATAAATCTTTGTAAATTGATATTTCTACAGCATTGACATGAACTGAAACTAGTGGCTTAATGGAAGGAAGGAAATCAGTTTACATACATCACAAGCTCTGGAAAATGGCCAACAACGCCATTTAAACTTTGTGTGGTTTGACTTAATCGACAAAATCAAGCTTCTAATGGATGGAACAGAGCTAATGCACTGCGGATATTGCTGGGAACAGGCAGCAGAGAGACCTACCAACCCACACATTCGGACTGTTTTGTTGTGTTCTACTCCTCTTACCGTTTCCACAAGGACTTTGTAGTTGACTATACAGCGATTTGGCAGACTGCTGGGTCTCTGCCAGGACCAGGTCAGGTTCACGGTGAACGGGTCAGTCCACCTGTATGACAGCTCCGTAGGTGGAGGAAGAGGCTCTGAGGGACATATTGTTTCGGGGGGAAATAATTATAATAATGAACTTTAGCTGTTGAGGACAAATAATGCGTTTTGGGCGAAATAAACCAGTGGTTCTAACGCTTTTTGAAGCAAGTACCACATCTGAGCAAATCAACCAAGAAACCCAAAACAGTTTCAAGAAAACATGTCTTGAATAACTTAATGTGTGAATAATTAGCCAGTGTTATTATACCAGACGTCAAGCAAATGAGACATCTTCATGGAATGCAGCAAGTATGATTAATCTCTCCTTCATCTCTCATTAAAAACAGCTGCGATTTTCCAGTGAAAAAAACAAATAAATCTGAATGTTTGCTTCGAGAAGTAACATTTGGATTTTACATCAGAGATTCTAACATTTCAGATGACTTAAAATGCTTCTCATTGGCTTAACTATAAGCTCACTCCCGATTGCCTCATTTACAGTAAGTCCTAAACTCCAGTGTAATCTTACAGAAACGTTCAGTGAGTCCGTAATCGAGAATTAATGACAAATTCATTATTTGAGACATTATTTGTGACACACCTTATACCTACATTCCATACTATATCCGAGTCATGTGGTTTAAAGTGCGTCATTGGTAATTAGTGACGACCTGACTTAAATTCATTCGTTTAACTAGCTGCGTTGGACACATCTGACAGGTGTATTATGACATTTATAGTCAAATATATCATCTAAAAAAGTCAAAATGAATATCAGGTATAGAAAGAATATTTACCTGCCGTACAGTGGACGAACACAACCACGGCGGCACATTTAAATACCGCAAAGACCTCCCGTGTAAATGCCATTTTGTCCTCGGTGAGTAGAGACAAGCTATTCCCTGTGGAAATGCGTCAACTTCATCTGCGCGAAGTTACAGGTCGTGGTCCAAATCATCTTGATTTCATATTCCCGAGACAGACTGTGATAAAAGACAATAAAGACAGGAGTAGTAGGGTATTAAACAAAAAAGGAACTAATCAAAGACACCGAGGCAAAAACTTCGCGGCGTCTTGCTGCATGTTTCGGGACTGCGGGGGAGGAGGAGTAGGAGGGAAACTGTGATGACATACCAGGGACGTCACTCACACTGTCGACAGAGATTCCGGAATCAGAGATTGGGTTTGTGTCTGGAACACCAATCTTAATGCATCACCAGACCTGATGACCACATACACTTAAAAATAACACACTAATCACGAACTTAAGTTCTAAATGTGTGTGTGAACAAACGTACAAGGAATAATACCAAAAACAAGGCGTGTTTCTGTGAAAAACGTTGACGTTTTTCCTAGTTTTTTATTGAAAAGGGCTTTACAAAGTAATGTGTCAGGCAGCTGCTCTTCAGTATACAATGAGATAAAAGTGAAAAAACAAAAAAAAAAATCTCTTTACCAGAGCAGATTTGGACCAAAGCATCCAAAATGTTAAAAATATACTTACATACATATAAACATACAGATACAGAATTGAATTTACAGCATGATGATAAATTATGTACATCTTCTTAAATATTATTAATCTATCTGCTAATTTCAGTGTAGCACTTGTGAAATACTTTGAGTACACAGAATGTGACGATGGTTGAAATAAGCGAGGGCACAAAGGCACTGAATCTGAACCCTCCGCTTCCTCACGTAAATACGTTCACATTTGTCCAACAATCAAACCCTCGACTATTAACGACTTCATGCCTGCAGACAACACTGTTTCAAAAGATTGTGATTAATCGTAATCATTATATTTATTGTACAATACTCATAAACTGCGCCTTTACAATAAAACTGAGCTAAGCACACCCTTGATATGAGGAGCTTTATTACATCGTTTGAAAGCAACCCCTAGGTCATTTTTTCGTTTAACTTTGGAACACACAGACAAATGGCGTTCTTTATACTGATCATAAAACAAATTGGAGCAGTAATAGCTGCAACTCAACAACTTATATGTTTATCGCAATCAGTCGATTGATTGGAATACAGTGGTGGCCCATACACACTGGCCTTCAGCTTGAACGCGTATTTTACTTGCTGTCAGTTTTTAGGCCGGATTCAACACAACCAGTAATCTCTTTGAAACCTGGCACAAACCCCAAGCCAATCAGAACATGTGTGACAAGGTATGAAGATAGTGACCTGCATAGTTTTGAAGCTATAATAGTTCATAGGGCACATGAAAAACCGGTTAAGTCTGATGAAACAATCCAAGAGTCATTCCAGCAGAGAAAACAAGTGTAATGCATCCTCTAATGACCCAGCATAAGACCTAAACCTGGCATACTGACATTTAGCTGGCCTCACTGTGATGTATTCTACTGCTGCTGTTGTTTAAATATGGCTGTATATCCAAATACTAAGTTGTGATTGTTAATTCTTAAGTGTCTACTGCACTGTGGGGTATTTTGGCAAAGCTTAGCTCGGTAGATATTAAACAGGGAGCTGCAGCAGCGATTCCAAATGTGAACACGAGGTCACAATGAGTGGCAGGAGGCTGGCGGCGGGTGAGAGGTCAGCCCAGGTCAGTGGTCGTCCCACTGATGGCGCGGAACACGTGGAGGGAGTTTTGCAGCAGTGAACGCATCATATCCTCTTGGTAGATCTGGAGTTCAAAGCAGAACAAAGACAGGATGTTAGTGTCAGAGGTCAGAGTGATATATTCACACACCAAGCACTAAACTCTTTATTCGGCTTCACTTTTGTACACACAACAAAATGTGTTGGCTGACAGGCAGGAACAGAATGTGAGATGTAGTTGAATGCAAGCAGTTTAAGTAAAAAGTGAAA
Organism: Lamprogrammus exutus; assembly: GCA_900312555.1. NCBI lineage: Eukaryota > Metazoa > Chordata > Actinopteri > Ophidiiformes > Ophidiidae > Lamprogrammus > Lamprogrammus exutus. Next base: position 5,315 of record OMOW01088306.1, read on the forward strand.
ATAAAAGTATGTTGTTTATATGATAAATGGGAAATACACAAGCAAGGATGTGGAAGTATTCATGCTTAATACTGATGACAATTCCTTTTAACAAACAACAATACGATGAATATGTAATAAATCGATAAAAAGTAAAGACGCAGTATATCCTGGCTGTGTATTCATTCTATTTAGTCTCTTCGCAATGACTCTAGTTAATGTCTAACATGACAACTTGGTGTGGATGTGAGCCATCTCAGGCAAGTGAAAGTAATGAGGCAGAGCAAGGAGTGCCGCCAGACATGACACCAAATGAACACTTGAATGAACACAAAGGCAAACATCGAGCCAGCAACAGTATGTCTTCCTGTGGTGTGTTTTTTATTTCTGTATTAACGCAACACTACAGACTTAACTATCTTCCTACCTGCAGCTGTCAGACTTTATAGCCAGCGCTGCTCCCAGTAGACCAAACACACCTGAACATTGTCTCTCTCAAATGTGCAATATCATCTCTTTTAGTTTGCAATATCACCTGCAACTCAAGTGAGCAATATCTACCTCAGACATTGTTTTGTATTTTCTTGCCTTGTTTATATTGTTAATAGTGCTTCTTGCTTAAAATTGCTTATTTATAATGTTTTAGTTTATTGTTCTTAACTTAGTCTTAGTTTGTAGTGATGCTTCTTTTAGTTGACTATCCACTTTTGCTGCTGTACACTGCAAATCTCCCCGTTGTGGGACAAATAAAGGATTATCTTATCTCTTAACTCGATAAGACATTTAATTCTTTCTACGATCCACCAAAATATCACAGATTGCTGTAGCGTCCTTGCATCGAAACCATTTGATTTCTGGCAAACACGACTACTGACTAATTTTTCAGAAACCATACATAATAAAGAGAAACAAAGGACAATTGCTTTTACACATGATCACGTTACCTGTTTGTCCTTAAAGCTATAAAGGCCAGCACATCGAAGAGAAAAATCAGACCAGTTAGACCAGGTTGTTACAGTTAGAAAGGTTAAATCAAACAGGAGAGTGAAAAAGAGTCAACACAGCATTAATGCAGCACTACGCAGAACATAAAAATGCGCTGTGTAGCAATAACAGCTATTACACATTCGACAGATGGGAAGAAAGCAATGGGTGTGGGTTGACACAAGACATTGGGAAATGTTGCAACTTAAGTGGCACCACAAACTATTGGTGTAAATTGATTGCTTCTTTTGGTCTTTTAATGGGATTTCTTTAATCACAAATAAAAAGTGAGTGTCATCCTTTAGCATGATGACTTCAAGGTGTGCTGATCACCACTATGAATATGGGTCATTATGTCTTTTGATCATGTTAACACTACATGACAGACAGTGCTCAAGTATTAACTGTCCTATCACCGACACAACACAACACTCAACTATACAATCTTTCTCACTAACCTCTCCAAAGAACTGCTCTCCTCCTCTTGAACATGGTTTGCACAAGGTTTTACAATGAAATCACATGGCTAAGCATGGTCCTTGCTGGGTCAAAACTGAAGTGTGTTTGTGAGTGACTGGGTCAGGGTGGGGGGTTACAGATACAGATACTGTATGTTCAACCACTTTATGTGAGCCTCTCAGGCCCCAGCTCTCTCTCTAGGTGCGGTGTAGACAATGATTACCTGTTCATGGATGATGTCAGATAGTTCTTTGACCATGTCTTTGAAGTTGGTCTTCAGGCCTTCATGGTACTCAAATTGATCCTCCTTGATCAGACGCTCATTGATGTCCAGAGCTATGCTGCAAGCCTCAACAAAACGCCTGCAATGATAAATTTATTGTACTGAGCACTCCTATTATGAAGTGATTGAGAAGATAATCATATACAATTTTTCTTGTGTACCTGAAAACATCCTTGAGATCTTTCACTTTCTTGTTGCCTGACAGGCTGGATTTGCTGTCATCTAGGAATGCCCTGGCATATGCCATGGGGCCAGCATTCACCTGTAACAACATGCCTGAGTCTGTTATGCAACCTCATGCCCTGACAGAACCAGCCACAAGCATTGTTGTCGAAAATAAAAGAAAACGTGTGCTGATAATACTAGCAATTAGTCCTAATTCATTTTTATCTCTACCTATTCCTTAAATAACTTACCAACAGATATCCACTAATAAGTTTGTCTGATAGTTTAACATTTAACAGACCATTTTTATTTTTCACGCTGCCCTGCCTGTGTGTCACTTTTACCTGCACAGAGACACAGCCCTGCAGTTTGAGTTGCAGCTGAATCATGTCCACCTCCTGGCTGGAGCAGAGCTTTGCCAGCTCAGACGTCCGTGCCTTCATCTCATCTATGGCCACATCAACCGGCTTCAGCTCCACCTGTGTCTCCCTCACCACCTCCACACGCTTCTTCACATAGGGAAACGCGTTGGCAGCTGGAAAGCAAGGCAGATATGCAAATATGGGTCTGAAATCAGATAGTTAACATGGTGACGGGCAATTACCTTTGCAGAGGTAGCTTAAGCCACAACAAACAGGGAGCAGAATGAGGAGAGCAACTGTTGTTCTGTACAGCTTGGTCAAAGGTCAGTGTTGTTGCCACCCTGTTAACAACTATGCATAATAAGAGAAATAGATCCATTAAGCTAATAGGAATAATGTTGCTTTGGGGCCCTTATTGTTGTGGATATGAGATAAGTGGAAGAAACTTGTGGACACGGATCCAAACATACAGCTGCCACTCGTGGGACCATAATAAAACTGTAAAATAAAATGTTTCACTGTAATAAAAATGTATTGTTGATATGGTGTGCTTTCTGATATGAGTCCTTTCCTAAACAATGTGTCTTTGCAAGTTCACACATGGTGCATTTTAGAAAAATAATATACAGGTTTTTGTCTTTGTTGAAATACTCCCCCATCTACGACAACAATGCTGTGTGAAGGTTTTGGTTTCTATGAAGGACTGTTTAAGGTAACCAGGCTTCCTTTATATTTAAAATATAGTCCCATCTGTTCCCTCCAAATGCCAAATGCCAAATGCCAAATGCCCAATGCCAAACAACTGAGAACACACGCACTTGAGAGTGTTTGTGTGTTCAACATACTTGTGAGCACAGTTCTCCTCTTGCACTGCTCCTCCACCCCGCCGTGCTTTTTGCCCGTCAACGTGTACGGTGTCTCAAACACAAAGCGGTTGATGTTGTGACACTTCTCGAAATCGGTCTTCTTGTCTGGCACCTCCTTCTCCTCAAAGTACGCCTTGACAAATGTGACTTGGACGTAGGCAAACTTGGGGTCCAGGTCCTTGGGATTTACCTGTGGACAGCAAACAGTAAAGGTTAATAAAACATAGATGCTAAGCACCACATGCCACAATGAAACAAAATAGCTGGATGAGGTTAAGATCAGATAGACCTCAATTCACTTGCACGACTACAGTCATTTTTTGAGGAATAGTAACATAACAATCAAAATACAATCCAGGGGTAAAAATCCTGATCTCTCCATAGTAAAATGTCCTCCATCAGCAAACACGCTGCTATCACATCATCAACAGTGGATAACGGTTCTGCCTGAACAAGTCAACAAAACTACTATTTAACCCTTCAAGTGAGATTCCACAGTGTGAAGAAAAGTGAACACTTCCCACATTGTGAGGACTATTCATTCCAATGACTGAAAATGTCCACAGTTTTCGTCTTCCACATATCTGCTGCACCTTGTTTGAGTCCTGAATTATTCGGACGTTCTCTGGCCCAAACTTTTCCCCGTAGAGCGTCAGCAGCCGCTGGGAGATTTCTGACAGGCCTGTAAGTTTGGGCTCCTTGTAAATGTACTCCTTCCCATCCTCTTCTTCAAAGTAGCCCTGTGCAACAAACACATATTTATTTAGATTAACACAAAAATGATTTTGCTGAAAACTAACTTCTCAAACACTGCAAAGGGAATTTCTCGATCACTGCATGTTCCCGCTTTTTATATATGTCTGCCACTTTTTGCCTTAAACGCAAGTGAGTGAGGGCGCACACACCCTTTCTACTGCTTTTATCTGTGAGTACAGTGTGTGTACTTACTCCTTGAAGCTTCAAAGAGACAGAGAGAAAATTAAATGAAATTGATTGAGCCTGTGACTTGTATTTGGGGTTGTGCAATGATCTCACCTGCCCGTAGAAGGCTACCCTGAAATAGGTCCCCAGCAGCCTACGGCCTGACTGTATCACCTCCATGATCTTATTGTAGGCTCTGTGCAGGGTGTTGTAAAGGCGGCTCAGTTTCTGCAGAAATACAATCGTTGAATGACTCAGACAGTAGTATATCTGTGTGTGTGTGTGTGTGTGTGTGTGTGTGTAGGGGCAGTATGGAGGCACAAGTAGAAGTGTTTCAAATTGTGCATCGTTCCAATAAACTCCTGCAAAATGCGAGAAAGAAACTGTGACATTGACACTGTAACTGTAAATTTACAAGTAATATATTTTGCAGAGATACAAATAGACATTTTTGTGTGAATGCATGTGTGTATACAAACAAAACAAAACAAAACACAACAGATGGAGTGGGCAGTGTTTTATGTCTCCCAAAATTGTCCACACTTCCCACAATTCCAATTGCTTCCAAATGATGCTACAAGCGCTCCCTCTGCAGCGTTGTTCTCAACAGTAAACAGGAAGAGCCAGTTAAATGCATTTATAATAACAATACTGCATTCCTACAAGCTCAGACTATGAAGTTAGAACAGTGTATATTTTGTATGAGCTGCAGACTGAAGTAACTGCAGAGAGAGTAAAGTGCAGAGATTGGCAGAGGCTGACAACATGTTCAGAGCTGTTGTGATGTGTGTCATCAAAACTAAGAGACTGCTGGAGAAGCTTAATGCTGAAGCGAAAATAAATGAGTTGATTTTTGAGCATGATGACAGCATGAATCATGGGACAGAAATGAAACAGAGTAGAGGCCACATGTTTGTTTACAGATTACAATCTGTGAGTGCAGGGAAATGGCTGCAATACCTCATATTCGTGCCGCTTTTCATAAGTGGGAATAATGAGCTTGGCGATGTGTGTGATGAGTTCATATCGTTCGGCTTTCCACAGGGCCTCCACACAGACCTCAAGGTGTTCAACCAAGACTTCCTAAAATGGAGGGAAAAGGAATCAACTTAAAATCTTTGTTTACAATATGTAGTTTCCAGGCCATAACAACTCGGCTGCTGTTCCCATACTCTAATCAGAGTAAGGCACATTTGTGAATGGACTAACTGTTGCGTTATTTAGCTTTATTTCACAGTTCACCTGCACTGTTGCAGGCTGTGTGGACAATCACAGTGTCTCACCTCAGTGTAGTAAACATCCTGCATGCCGGTGTCTTCCTTCATAGCTGCTTCCTCGTCAATATTCACAGTAATCTTCTTAAAAGCTGCAAGTCCACTGGGGAACAACTCTGAGAAACAGACAGCAAAGGCAATGTAAATAATTGTTTCATATAAATGCCTACAGGAAAATATGTAAAGCCCACAGTCGCTGCATTTCATATTCAGCATAAACTCAAGAAAATACAGATGAGAATTAAGTCAACATCTGTGGCTAGCTCATACTAAAATATCTGATTCTTTATGCATATGATTCATTGTAAAGACTCATTCTGTATTATCAAACATGATAAAAAAATATTCTAAGCTTGGTGGCTTGTGATACTTTCCAATATAATAAGTCACATTGTGTAAAGCAGAGGCTGTTGACAAAATGTGATATTGTAAGTCGCTTTGGATAAAAGCGTCTGCTAAATGACATAATGTAATGTAATGTAATCTGTTGCTAGTTCACGTTCCTACAACAGATATAGCACCTCTCATTTGTTTAGGGGATTATTTGTCAGGGAGTTTGCATAGGGATTCAAGTGATTATGAAACAAAATAACTGGGCAGCATTGTGAGGCTTTGTTGCTGCTCAGTGTTTCTGCTGGTCTAACAGTAGATCAGTGGGAAGAATTTGCATCAGCCAAACGGGTAAATACTGAAAGGTAGGTACATTGTTTGGTTGATGAATTATCTTTAGCCAAATTCAAAGTATGTGTACTGTAGCTCCAAATGTCTGGTGGTGTCCAGTGTTTGGCATTACTACTGTATATTGTCTTTAATTTTCTTGCTATTATTTTGCCTTACTGCTCTAACAATAAGGCCTTTTATTTATTTGTGGTGCAGCCACACCTATCATCTATCATCAACAGTGTTACTGCCAGCTCAGTTTACACGTGGAAGTGAAAGGACTGTATGCCTAAGTGTGTGCGTTGGTATGGGTGGTTCCTTACTTTTTCTGTGGAGGTATTCAGCAACCAGTGCAGCCACATGAACGTAACACATAGCCGCCTGTGGAGAAAAGAACAAAGGCTAGCAGAGAGAGCGAACAAGCTGTGCAAGAATACTAGACCAGGACACATTCCAAATTATCGTGTACAACTATAAAGCTCACCAGAGACAGTGAGACTCAACTGATGATAGAATTTCAGAGTGAACCCCAGATGCCATATCTGTTCAACTATCAAACTGTGTATGCAACATTTTGTGGCTCACGTAGCTGTAGTTACTCAGTTACGTGGTGCAGCCACACCTATCATCTTAACAGTGTTACTGCCAGCTTATTTCCAGTGATGTGTCAAAGTGCACTGAATTATAGTATCATTAACTCATACACCAACACATCAGTACAGTCTTGGTCTTTGGCATCCATGTGGAAGTGGAACAAAAAGAAAAGTGAACATCCCTATCAATGTGCCAATCTCTAGAGTTAAATGTACAATATGTTTTACAGTTGTTACAAAGCTTCACCCAGAAATAGTAATTGAACAGTGTTTCACCAATGTTCATATGCACACTTTTCACTCAAACACTTTCAACCATTATCCGAGCTAATGACCCCTTCTGACTCACGGGTGAAATTTGATGTGGGGATGGCTGAAAAACACCCGCAGGTAACATTCTAAATCTCATGCAGACTGATAAACATACAGAAAAGGTGAAATAAGGCATGTTCAAAATCTCCTGGTTGATACCTCAGAAAGATCTCCGTTCTTGAGGTGAGCTCGGGCCATGCTGTCCAGCCAGGTCCGTCTCAGTTCTGGGGTGCTGGCGTAAGATCGGGCAAGGCTGTACTGGAGGTCCAGCAGCATCTCTGGGTCTCTCTCATGCTCCCTCATCTGGGCCGTGGCCATCAGCACAGTACGGATGCGCTTGGTGAGACCCTTTACTTCTGAAGGGAATGCTGTGGACTACATCATGCAGGCAACGCAACACACACAGAAATGAAAATGCAAAAATGCACGCAGGATGGCATGTACGTATAACCAAAGTAAAATTTTGGCCACTAAAAGCTTTTCACATGTATCAAACCTTCCACCAAACCATTGGAAGAAAATCAATCCCTCTGATTTTCTCTGTTATGACAATCTGTTAGGCATTGTTACTGTAAGTAAACCTGCTATTCATCATGTTAATCTTGTGCATATTTACAACTTAAATAAACCAAACCAGTTGGACTGCAATGTACTGTATTGCCATGACATATGTAATCAAACAAGCGGAGGAACAAGTTTCATCACCAGAAGTGGGAACCATTGCCTGGTCTGAACAAAGACTAAACACAGACACAGAGACGAAGGTTTGGGTAGCAAACAGACAGCCACTCTGTTGTTTCTGGGTGAAATACACTCATGGCTTGGTCAGCATAGCATGCTGAACTAATCCAACACTTTCTACTGTACCTTCATGCCCTTGTCACTGTTGGCAAAGTTGTTGATGATTGAGAGCGATTCCTGGAAGCGCGAACTGCCAGTCAGAGCCACGTCAGAGATGAGCTGGCTTACTGCAATAATGATCTGGACAGAAAGAGGAACAGAGGAGATGGCAAAAGAGAAGGACAATAAGAAGGATAAGATGAGGGGGAAGATAAGAGAAAGGGGAGATTAGGAGATAATGAAAGCAGGAGAGACAGACAAGGAGAAAGTGCATAATCACCTGTGTAAACAAAAGTGTCAAGAAGAGGGTGTGTCAGAAACAAAAAGTGAAGCTGTCAGCTGAAAGATGTATTGACAGAGTCTAGTGAGAGCTAATGGAAAGCTGGATGGCCTTGTGTTACTGTGTTAATGGAGGCTGAGAACTCAGCAGGCTGTGCATGTACAGTATAATCACAACCTCCATATTCTTCACTTCCTATGAAAGCAATGGAAAACCTCTGGAGTGTGTGGACAAAAGGCCTAGGGTTAAGGGTGGCTCTGCACTGTGAGTATCAAAAACATTCAGACCACCAAGTGTGTTGAATCAGAATCACTGCTGTTCACTGTGCAGAATGTACGTGCAGAGACTGTGCCTTTAGACCTATGATGCCTTCCTTTCTCAACCTTTCTTTCATTTTCAAACACCTATACCTGCAGGTGTGTACGTAGGAAGGTCTTCCTCTTGGTGTATTCGTAGTTGTTCCTCATCAGCAGGTATAGCAGAGCTGAGGCCTCGGCCCTCAGAGATCCCAGCTTGGAAACGCAGCACTTTAGCACCTCGTAGCAGAGAGCCTCGCACAGCGTCACGCGGCCCTTAAACAGCACCGATGGGAACTGCCGCAACAACGTGTTAGTTTATTAAATGGAGATTCTGGGCTGGAAGGTGATTAGAACACAAATTAAGCAGGAGGAACGACAGGAAAATGGCAGTGTATTGTTAGAACTGTGTCATGCAAAAAATATCTACATTTTTGAAAACAATTTGTTCATTTATAAGGTTGTTTTGTCTTTACTCTGCACAGTTTTTGCTTAGGTTTTATTGTGTACAATTCCTGTTTGGGGCCCTGATATTAGAAAAGTAGTTTTTTTGGATATTTAGTGCTGCTAAATGAATACACACTGGAGGCCACTTTCAACGTGCAGTGCCTTGTTTTTTTTCCCCTTGTTTCATTGTGTTGTCGAGTCATTCTGTGTTTCTTCCTTGTTCCGTGTTCGTTCAGATACCTGACACTGGAATAGTTTGGCAGCACATTCAGAATTTGTAATGCTCATATTCATGGCCACAAACAGCAGCTTTCTATCAGGGACTACACTGCTACTCCTCCCTGCTTACTCAAGTATCTGATGCTGATGTTTTTATGGGTTTCTCATAGATAGTAGTGGAGATCACCGCCCTAGGGAACCACATGTGTCATATGAGACCACTCACCAACTGCCTCTCAGCAACGAGTAAATAAGAAATCTAAAAATACATACAACATAAATTCAAGAGAAAAAAGTATATGAGAACCAGGCAGCAGCACACCATAATATGTTTATAGTAACTAATGGTTGAAAAAAAGAAAGAAAATAATTTTGGCATAATTGTGTTTCCTTTTGGCAATGACAAGTTAGTCGAGTCATTATTATTAATGCTATAAATAGAATACTAGAGGCTCTACAGTGTGAATGACACATTTCTTCCCACTGATGGAAACTGTTGCAATGTACAAGAAGCAGAAGTACAGGCTGAGATGGAGGGAGCAATGGTACTTTAAACAGTCATGCTGTTACCATTATCTTAGTCTCATGCAGTTCATTATTTCAGGAATGATTGCATCACATGTATACCTCTGCATGCATGTGGGTATTCAACATACCTTACTAATAAACGCTCTGAGGGCGGCGAAGACATGTCTGAGTGCAGTTTCTGATTGGCTGACTTTGAGGAAGGTCAGGTAGACATCAAACACCTTCTTCATCAGGGGGTTGTGTCCATCGCTGTCCAGCAGTTGGGTCTGACACACATTCATAGAAATATAACTAAGTCAATATTGTAGTTTGTGTGTGTGTATATGTGTGTGTATGCGTGTATGCTGACCTTGAAACATTGTGTGAAAAGAGAGAGGACATCCAGAACACTCAGGCAAACCTCTGTGGATATGTTGCCCTCCAGCAGAGCATGGTGATGGATTTCTGCCTCTGAGGGCCCTGTTCCTGCAAAACACACACACACACACACACAGAGGAAAAAAAGAGCGTCAGTACACAGTGTAAGTTGATTAAATTGCATTACAGAGCAGCATTCATTACAGAAGTTCTTTGCAGGAAAAGCTGACCGTTGTCTCTGATAGCTGGGCTACTTTTTTGCGCCACTTATTGGGTTTGGTTACACAGACATTATAAAATTATGAAGTTATAAAATAACATTCTTTAATATTTGTTATGTTCACTGGTAACGCCTTCATAACAATTCTACACCTGGCATCGCTATAATACATATTAAAGGCCACTTAACACCAGAAGGGATGCACTTTGCTTCAAGTGTAGTTGATCCTGTCCAGAGTATAAGTATTTTTACCAATGTGGTGAGCTTTAGGTTTAATAGGATGCATTACTAAAGGGGGGTCTTGGATGTCCTTAGACAGCCATCTCATTGGCTCTGAGAAAAAAAGAAATGATTTTGTTTTTTCAGGTGCACACCAGTTCTGTTATTGTTAGAGGCACAGTATTGCAACAGCCCACCGCAACTTCATTCTTTTGCAACTTTTGTGAACACTTCCAGGCAGGCAGTGGTTTGGATACGTGCATTCATTTCACGTGTGGTCGCCTCTTCACATAACCTCTGCAAATCCAACAGTCAAGTTCAAACAAATACGATTATCTTCAACTGCCTCAAACAGGGAAATGTGTTTGACCCTGACAAACTGGTTTACCCATTACAGGGAGTGCATCTACCAAATGTGTACAGTAGATGCAGTCCCTGTAATGTGTAAACCAGTTTGTTCACAAAAGTTGCAAAAGAATGAAGATGTGGTGGGCTGTTGCAACACTGCACTTCTAACAATAACAGAACTGGTGTGCACCTGAAAACAAAATAACAAACAAACAAA
>OMOW01088469.1:0-10979 GCA_900312555.1 Lamprogrammus exutus
TACTTATATTCTTTTACATGTCAAATCATGTTTTTTAATAACAGGATATTAAGGAATATCTCGTTCAAGAGGTGTTTAGATGGCAACGTGCATCAGTTTTGTATGTTGTCATACAATTTTTAGACTTAAATCCTTTTCACGAAGGTTATTAGTATAAATGACATCTTTTGTCATTGACATCACTGTTCTGGAGTGCTGGATCTGGATCAGGATCAGTTTCTGTCAATTGGTAGATGTATCCAAAGTCTTTTGAAGAGCTGAGCAAAAGGAGAGCACTGACCCATTTTCACCAGAATGTTTCTGGGTGATGGGACTATGTCTGGAAAATACCATCCCTTTGGTGGTGCTTCTGATGCATCTGTGGATGGATGGTTGGCTGGACTGAGTGATTGATTGTGTGTTTGCTGATTTGCTCTGTGTTGTTTTCCCCCCTCCCAAAGTGCAGTAGTGTTTTGGAAGGAAGCCCATGTTGGGAAAGCTGAACTGAAATCTATCCATGGTGTTTTTGTCCAGTCTCTTTACTTAAAATGGACTGTATTTGTGTTTTGTTGGGGAAATTTAGTGCAAGCTCCACACAGTGCGGTGAAAATACTGCAGAGTTGTCTAAGAGCTTTCAGCCATACTCGGTGCCATCTTGATTGTCACAGCTACTACAACTATTAAATATTCAAATTATATATTCTCCCCACCTAATCTCTTCAATGTTTAGAATTTTACCAACACCCTCAAGTAGGTAAATATATCGTTGAAGGTTATATTAATGCACCTTAATGGGAACAGGTTTTATGTGAAGTGAGGGATAAAACTGCCAAGACTCATCTGTGTTGTCATCTAGGCACACAGACTCGTCTCTTGGCAGACTGCAAACTCCAAGGGTGACTGGCCAAGGGTATATTTTTCACTGTAGCACTGTCAGCACTAGTGTAAAACCCTAAAAGCTCCTCTGGGTCTGAAAATATTACCAGTCTGCGCTGTCACACTTACCAAATATGAAGTCTATTTTTTTTTTCGATTGTATTTGACAGTGACAGTCTGTCATTGTAAAGGTAGCTGAAATTGTGTAGTGAAGTGGGTAAAATGCATGAAATACTACATATACGTACATTACAGACAGACAATCACTATTTTGGCATTTGCGGGGAAGCGCATTAAAATCATGTGTCTGGGCCAAGCACTTGCCTAGTGAACATTTGTCGCTGTCAGCAGAGCCTTCATCATCCATGCTGCACTGCCTGCCTTTCCTTGCCCTCTAGGTACTTGCTGTTGGATTGTTTAAGACAGCTTGCTGCACTCTTATTTGGGCCACATCTTGAGACACATCACAAATAATGACAATATGCTCAACATGGGGCCTGTCTTTAGCCACAGATTGAAAGAATCACGAATAAAATGTTTGGAGAGAGAAGACGTCAAAAGGGTGAAGCCAGTATGAAGAATTTGAGCCTTTTTGGCAAAGAATGTTATCAACATCTGCTGTGGGTCTTGCTCTGTGCAGACCAGTGAGACACAGGATGGAACAAGGGTTCTTTCAGATGGGGAGCCAGGTGCACAACATCACATTATCAATTGTCTGTGGAGCTTTCTTGATAGGCTGGTTAATGTCCAGGTGTCCTTTCTCCCTCCTTTAGGGTAGAAATGCAGTTTTAGGAGATATATTCTCTCTAACATCCAATTCATAAAACACAGTGCCAGATATAATATGTCAGTAAGGGCAAATAACGTCATGCAGCCACGTTAACGCAGTTCAATAATGTCTGTTACCATCCTCTTATCATTTGCCTCGAAAGAATCGTTACTACAGTATTTCCTCATTTACACGTGTATTAAGCTATTCATAAAACACTGTCATGAAACAGATAAATTCCGTTTCAGTCAAACAGTAAATTTCATCTGTAAAATCTGGGTGAGGTTTTATTGCCTCAAATGTGTGAGTTATCAACAATTTTGATATACAAACCCACTGAATTGATTAGTCAATTTATTTAAATGGTGAGCTTTGATCGCAAGCACGCACACACGCCATACACTGGGACTACCAGTAGCTTCGGTTCCAGCATTCTGTACCTCCTCTCTAAAATTCTCTTAAACAAAGCAATACCTATGAGTCGTCATGTTTGAGAGGAATGAATATTTCACCAAGTGCAAAGATGTGGTTCTTTGGGTTTTTGTTTTGTTTTACTTTTTGCACGCTAATGAAGTTTTCTGGCACAGAGGTATAGGGCCACATTAGGCTTTGGGTGCATAGATAAAGCCGTTAATAAAGGAATTGTTGGTTTTGGTGTTTTCTTTGGATTTTTTGATACATTTATGTTTTAAGGACAACAAATGTATGATTCAGCCATACATTTTGTTCATATCCAGCCTGTCTGTCTTTTTGTTCTCCCTGTAGGCTGACAGGTTATGAATAAATGCTCCAAACTGTAGCCTCCCCAGCTTGAGCAGAGTGTGTACTCTGTTTTTTTTCTGTTTACATGCCCAATACTGTGTTATGTTGTCTGCTCAGAGACTAAAACTTGTAGCCATTTAACAAATGCCATGAATGATTAATCAAAGTAAACTAATCGGAATCAGGTTTGCAATGTTTAATAAATAACACTTGAATTAAATTAAGTAAGGGCTTGCACAGGCAGTATTTGTCATGTTGGAGAGGAGCTTAATATCTGACTTTGAGCACTGTAAGATAAGATATTCAGAAGTAACGATGACACATTTATTTTGTATATAGTGGTGTTTATTTTAAGTTGTATGCTACACTTTGTTTAAAAAGAACGTGTTTTCGTAAAGACTGCACCAAAAATCTACAGCACCCCAGAATTACCTTTTGTGAGTGTTTGTTTTACAACATATAATCATCCCTAATTTGATAATTAATTTGTAATGTCACCGTTGGCTGTTTTCTTCCTGCCAAACTGGAAGCCGATCACACAATGAGCTTTGGGTGTGTGCCCAAAGACATTAAGCATTGGCTCTCAAAATGCCCATTGGCACTGCTGTTCCTGTTAGATCACATTAGAACCATCCTATACATCATGGTGTCTATAAAAAGCTTGTAGGAAATCAGATTGGCATGACTACTTTTGTTTGCCTTTAAAAGTAATTGGATGTTTGTTAATTTTCTCACGTTCCAACACTTCTGAGCAGTAAACCCACTTCCATCTTTGGCTTTTAAGATGATGAGAAATGAAGTCCAAATGACATTGAGCTTAATGTTTATTAGTGATGGTAATTTATAGTCTATAATTTAGGTTTCAAAATTATTTTCCACTCAAATTAAATTTATTTTTGCGTATTAGATGAATAGTTAAACTATGTTTCAAAAACACCACAACACACAGAACAAAAGCTTTGCCATGTATTCATACAAGCAAACTGCACACATGTCCACACATATACACATGCACCATGTATACTTGCGCACACACACACCCTCACACACAGTGTTGTTTGCTATCGTCAAACAACTCTTGTTGTTTAGAGTCCTCTGGCTTGTGGCTTCACTCTGTTTTTGACATTTTAATTTAAATCATTGGCTATTTAGGCCCACGCGTTAAAGAAAAAAAAAATCTGTGTTTATAATGAATTGATTTGCCATTTTCACTCTTTATCCTTCAGTGGGCCTGTGCCCCTCTGGTCGTCCCTCTTTTGCTGGCATGCATACACTCAAAAAGATAAACATCACACACATTCTCAACACTCTCCACCCAGGTCTCTCTCAATTCCTGCTTTGGGTTGTTTTCGATGATTTTGATGGCTAAAGCATCATTCCACTGTGGTCTTACATGTCCTGTGTAACAGGCTCAGCTTCTGTGGGGATTTTAATCAGGCAAACACCCACAAAAATGGACACATCCTGCCTAAGTCATTGAGTAGCCTTGATCTTGGAAGTTGCAATATAAAGCGGTGGTGATATCATTTTCTGTAGATAAGAGTACAACCTATACTGCAGTACACTTAAATCACTGATAAGAGATTTCAGGTCAAGCAATAAGCAATGATAGTGATTAGCGTGTGTTTGAAATACTGATTGATTTGTTTTTGATGCAGCTACTTTCTCTGTCTCCACAGCTAACATGTTTGTTTTCTTTTTTCCCTTCATTTCATTTCACCATGATATGCCTCCTGTGTCCTCCCTCCTCTGGTCCTCTATTTCTTCATTAACTTTTTAACCCGTGCTTTGGTGTCCATATTTCCACCTTTTCCACCACTTCATCCCACCTGTATCCCGTCTTATCCTATCCAATTCTGCTCTGTCCACCAGGTATAAGTTGATTCGTCGAAGAGTCATTTGGCTAATAGGCCAATGGATCTCTGTCAAGTTCAAATCTGACCTTCGACCTGTACTCTATGAGGTCATCCTCAGCCTCATGCAGGACCCTGACCTGGTGGTAAGACCTTTTTTTTCACTGGCACCGTTCTCATTCTGTCTCAGAAAATATGTTTTCTTAAAGACTGCTTCCTGCAACAGAGCTAAACTGAAAATCTTGCACGTTTGTGGAAGCAAGTTTTGGGGTTTTTTTGGACTTAAGATTAATGTGTAGAGTTTTTGTCAGATAGATCAAAGATTGTGGAAATAATTATATGCATTATTTACAGTGAAGGTAAAAAAAAGAAATAGTCCATTTGAAATAATTCATTTTGCTTCATACTGCATCTAATTGCCCCATCTCTCATTTTAAAGTTTATCTATTTTTAGTACATGTTTATCTCTGTGTTTATCTGCATCTGTCTGAATCTCCATGCTTAAACGTAATTGTAATATCATTTAGTTAACACAATGACTGCATTACCCATGTATGTAACATACTGTACATACGTGTGGCTTTTACAATACAGTAAATGCCACAAACACGGACACTGCTGTGCTTTTTTCGTCAACTTATTTACACAGACTTTTTGTTGATTATTTATGCTTCTTTGCAATTTAAAGTTGTGATATGAAAGATGATGGAGAAACATAGATTTTATAATTCAATTCCATGAATTGACATTTGGTTGGCCCTTTCAGTTTCAGTGTCTCTCTCCATGGCTGTTGCATGACTGGCCAGCTCACCAATCATGCTGTGATTCATGATCAATAATGTCTGGGCCAATTAGAGACTCTTGGGCAGAATTAATTATTGATCATAAACTTTGAATGGTCTAAAAAAGGAAACCACCCTCCATCACTCAGGTCCATTTGTTGTCAATACCTATCATACTTATGGTTCTCCTGCGGTCATTGTTGAGATGGAAAGTGAGTCACTAAAGACAACAGTTTTATCTCTAACATTTCAGTTCTGTACGTCACAGGAAGAAGTAAATGTCAAGGGAGACATCGATTAGCTGCTATCAGCTGCCTCTGTGTGACGTTGCTCCATTGTCCTTACAGATGCTTTTACATTACAGAAAAAGAGGAGGGCGAAAAACAATACAAGATTTTTAGAGGTTAAACAGCCAAGCATGACATTATAACAACATTATAAATTGGTCTCAGTAGTAACAGTTTTAACAGTAACAGACTTTCATTTGTTAATTACAAGTGTCAAACACCGTTCACACTTCTCAATTTCACTGAAATTTGGTGGAATTCTCCTTTCCTTGATTTCTTGGGTCTTTGGTTCCTTGATTCTTTGTGCAAACTATTCACCAAATTTGTTATACTAGACACCCTTGCTACACATAGATGTTTTTAAATTGCCATTCCACTGTAAGTATAGTTAGTAATACTGTGTAGATCTGTGTATTCACCGTTTGATACTCGCAGAACTTAGAAGAAGAAGACTTGGAAAAGCAGTTATGTGCTCCTCCTATCCCTCCCCTTTGCTCTGTGCTCCAGTCCAAACGAATGCACGGCATAAACAAACGCACCTACAAACAGCTCAAACTATAATAGGATAACATTATTTTATTTTAGATGTCTGCCTCTCATGAGTGTTAGAATTGTGAAGTGCTACCACTCGCTGATGGCAATTGATGGGCCTCATTCAACAACTTAATCCTTTTGTTGCTTGTTAATATATGCATCTTTACTAACACATCGTTCTGTATTTTATTGCCATGCCGACACGGGGCAAGTTTGTACATCTGTGAATTCAAAATCTTGTCTCAAATTCAATATCTTTGCTAATCTCCATATTTGGAAGATAGTATATGTGCTTGAAATCATTGTGAATGGTGGATTGTTAAGAGAGCTTGTCTGATGCATAAATTAGCAACTTTCTGCCCTGCTTTTGTTCTTGCAGAGAAGATTACACCTGACTCTATTTAAATCAGGTGTGGTAGATTTTTACTATCAAGGACCAATCGTGTATTTAAAACATCATTTGCAGTTCAAAATGATCGATTTAAATTAACTTGATTTTTATTGGTCAAACTTCAAACTCATCTCTAATTGGCTGTCTTGAGGCTTCTCTGGCGAGGCTTCTGTTAACTTGTAGTGATAATGCCTGCCAAGTGTTGCCGTGGCAGGTTTTTCTTCATAGTTCTTTTTTAAAAACTTCTTTTATTCTGATTCTAACATTTTTTCCCTTATTTTGTCTTTTTTATTTCTCTTAGGTGCGTATTGAGACAGCTACAACCCTGAAGCTCAATATCCTTTCCATTCATCAGTTGTTTCTTAAATGAGTTGATTGTGTTATTCTTATTATGCTTACAATTTTATGCCTTACTGCATCTAACAGAATACACATGCTATGCTTTAGCTATGCCATAGCGGTCCAGAGCATTGCAGAAGCTTGTTAGTAATGATTAGAGCATGCGGTTTGCCTTAACTCATCACCACCTGTCGATGACTTTGAGTTTCGCACAGAACAATTTCTCCCAGTAAGTACACATTTCAGATTATAAGAAAAGTTTCAAATCAATTAAATCAATACATTTACATTCCCTGTAAACCTCCTCATAGCCCCTTTTCCATTATTACTTTTATTATTATTTATTTCACAGAACAAAAACACTTGCTGTAATCTTACGCTCCTCTTTTTTCCTGCAGTACCTTGAGTCTATCTTCGGACTGCTCTTTCAGTTGTTGCAGCAGGTGACAGAGTGTGATACCAAAATGCAGGTGCTCCATGTCATCTCCTGTGTCATCGAGAGAGTAAACATCCAGGTGAGATTTGAAATAATGTTTTGCTGCTTGAATAATTCATTCCATCATCCTGTCTTTTTGCAGGGTGGCTCAGTAGGAGGTATTTACCCTATTTAGGACACTGGAAAATTAAAGCATACAACCTAGATGTTGCAATTATGATGCAAAAGTAATAAATGAATATACAAGACAGTGCTTAGAATAAAATGATAACAATTGAGATAAAAATACCGGCATTAAACCAGCAGTTAATAATTAGATACAGTACATGAGTATGGTAAATGATGTGAAGTGATGAAATGTTAGATTCTGCTGCAGTTAATTCTGTCTGAATGGAGCAAAACTCTCTTAAAGCCTTTTCGCCAAGTTTTGGTTGATAATTGGCAACATCCTGAAACAAGGCAGCCAATTCTGAGATCTTTCCCTCTACTCCAGAGATAATCTAAGATAAGTGTGTATAGGATTGTCCAGTACGAGAACTTAATACTGTAAACATTGAAGAGTGCAAGTCTCTTCAGACCGACAGAGAAAACCACCATACAGTATATTCAACAAATACATACCAGGGCGATGAGTGTCACCTGTGTTAGATCTGTAGATGGATGTAAATTTCACCATAGTCTGTTCAGATAGCTAAGCCTTTCTGGTCTTTTCTTCAATGTATAATTTTAATATAATTTTAAAGTTAATTCAAGAGATGGTTATTTATCATGTGCCCAAAATATGAATTGATATTAAATAGCCAAATTCAGAAAAGTTCTGAAAGCAGTTTGTGTTGTATGGTTCTTTAATATATTGTACTGCTGCTCAGTGAGGAATAGCACTGCACAAAGTGGAATCTAACCTTAGTCATTGACCGGGACTCTCCAGGAGACACACAGAGCTGTTAAAAACCATTACGACACCATTACAAAGCATCTCTCACCCAGCACTGGCCCCCGGACCCCTAAGGAAAAACAGCTGTCTCTCTTGGATTTAAAACTAGACATGAATGATTGTTAACTTCCTCAGACAAAAGCACTGTTTGAGCCATTTACAAGTTCAATTATTGACTGAAATTACAAATCCTCAGACAACCCTGTATCTTATTCACCGTGATGATACAGTTCTTCAAAAGCAAATGCTTTTGTAGCCATATGGATTTTTTTTGTACATCCAATAACTCGTTTTTATGTACGTAACTGTCAGCTGTTAAAATTGACCTTACTCTCGATCCCTGGCTCTTTTCAGATCAGCTTTAAAGTGCTACCCTTAAACGATCCCTTGATTTCAATCCATCACAGAAATGGCTTTCATCCTTGTGTGAGCAGTCACTCTGGCTAAGTCTCCCTCTGTCACTGTCCCTAGCTAAACTTCTACTGTCAGTGGAGGTCCCATTAATATGCTGTCCCTTCTCATAGGGATTCTCAAACCCACAAAAAGTGGTCACAGCTGGGAAAAACAGGCAGGGAATCAATGAGTGCAACTTTAGTTAAAATGATGATGACAGACGTGAAATTTTGCTGCCGCTCCGTCTCACAAATGTCACCCGAGGGTAGTTTTGTGCGTCTCTTTTCATACTTCTTATCTTTTTCCTCAAAGCTGCGTGGCATGTTTCTTTTAAGTGTTCCCTCTGCTCCCGACCAAGGTGTAATTGAGTAATAAAATCCCACTGTGAAGTCAATGGCCCTGCTTCACAACTGCTAAAGGGGGTGCAAAGGGTGACAGCAAGTTAGCACTAGAAAAGCAAACTTTTTAAAAGTTCATAGTGTCACACTTCATTGTAGATGAATAATAGTGATGCTATTCAATGTGTGTGTTTTTATGTTTGAAATAAAAGAACTTCAATTCGACAAAAATTAAGAAATTCAAGCTGTAGATAACAGGAAGGATCACCGGAAGAGGAAAGCGGAACAGATGGGATTTGGTCAGGTGTTCCAAATTATTGGAGCTCTTCAGGGCAGAGGCGTAATATCCAACTGTTATACATTATCAGCCAGTAACATCCCTTTAACCAGTGATTTCCAATTTTGCGCGTGACATCACTGATCACATGATCATTTGTTCATACGCCATATTGTTAGATTAATGTTACCTACTTCGTTTTGTATATTGCTGGTTATCTATGTAAATATTAATAATGCTTCAATACGTAGTCTGTAAAATGTCAGATTAGAAAGTGAGAGGAAACTGAAGTATTCTTAAACTATTGGAGAATGCTAGCAAGGATTTTTGTTGTTGATTGGTGGAATCACCTGTACTCATTACCCTGATACACTATGGGCCCGATTTAGAGTTGAGATTCAGCATGGAAGTCACAGTTGATACCAAAATTGCGCTCCTCTGTATTCAGACGTAAGACTTATCGGAGGACTTAGGCCCCTCTTAGGTGAGTTACGCATATGGGGTGGAGTTCCCCCCAAACAGAAGAGTGTCTGCAGCTATCCCCTATTCAGATTTGGAACTTAAGTCCCTTTTCATTACGCATGGTCCTCTCCAGTCAGGAGCTGTAGTAAGTGTGATGGAGAACACGTCTTACTGCTTGAGAATCATGTCTGATTGCAGCATTACACACACACACACACACACACGCAGGCACGCGCACGCACACGCACGCACACACACGCAAGCAACAACACAGCCATCACCACTACAGTGAAGTGTTTTTCTTTGGTTGTGCTCATACCTGAGGACAAAACAACATGATCACAACAGAATTTTCATTTAGAAATTGGAAATTGATTATAGTGCAAATTCACCGGCCAATGCTGTGCTCACATCTCCATGACTGTAACCACAGAAGTGCACACAAACGATAAACAACATCACTGAGGGTGATTTTATTGTCTATAAATAATTGGTCATCATATTCGCTAATCATTCCATCTTTGATCTCTACCAGACCCCCCCAATTTTTTTTCTTTTTTTTATTAGGGGAAGTACAGGAAACGGTTTTATATTATTATTACTATTAATGTTATATATATATAAAGAGGAGTATTACATTAGGAATATTACAGGGCGGTCTCTGGTGAGAGCATCAAATGATGATTTCAGAGAAGGACAAACACAAGATGTCTCTCAATCCACCTGTCTTTCAGTCTGTCTGTCTCTCTCCTTTCTCCTCTCCATTTAGATTCCATACGGAGTGCTCAAATTAACGTGATCTTAATTGCTATCCATGGTTATCAATTTCATCACATAAAAGGCTTATGTGTTTTACTTGTAGGTTGTTTTATTCTCATATTGATGTAATCACCATAATATTAAATTCATATCAGTTAGTGCACATTAATCTGCTTTGCCTATTCTTCTTGTTTTTAAATGGAGAGATTGGACACATTGGAAAACCGATCCTGGCTATCTCAGAGGCGTGGACTGGACGATGCTGATTAATCTGAATGTGCCACCCAGAAATGGAGCTATGCACCCACACAGCTCGCACAAATAAACTGGTTTAGTCTAAAGGAAAAATTGAGATGAATCCTACCTAAGCGCACACATTTCAAACATGCATGTACTCACCTCAACATATCTAGCAAAACAATGTCTCTGTCTTAGCAGTGGCCATCATTTACTACACCAGAGCCAGTGTCACATCGAACAAAATAAGAGACGCAAGCGATAAATGTCACAGTGAACGTCATGTTGATGTTTTGTGAAGGACAAAAAACTTTGTGGCAGCATAGACAAATTGTCACATGACATTGCAGTTAGCTAAAAACCCATCTACAGTATATGCTCTGTCTAGGATTTAACCGTTTGTTGTGTAATGCTGCAACATTTTCCAACTCCCAACAAGAAAGAAAAAGAAACACATCATTATGCATTTCTACACATGATTGAACTTGTGATTATTGCTGCTTCACAGCTGCCATGGAACTACGAACACTCAGATCACGTGTCAGCCAAATTGGCTTGAACATTTCAAATG
>OMOW01088475.1:0-10862 GCA_900312555.1 Lamprogrammus exutus
GAAGAAGCAGGCAATGAGATTGAAATCTGCCCACATCCACTCACGTCTACACACAAACCCACAATACACACACACACGTGTCCCAAAAGCAGCTGTAATGTTTTAATATTCCGCCCCTGACTGTTCTCTTATACAATAAAACTTAATATATATTCATGCAGCCATTCATGTTCATCATCTACTAAGGATTTTTAAGTGCATTTAGTTTTTCAGAGAGGAAATCTGTGAGACTCTTTATGCCAACTACAAAGCCATGCTAACGAGTTTAGGGAATCTTTTCAGATTTGGAAGCCTGAAGAAGGAGACAATAAGACAATAAGCACAGCAGTAAATGCAGCTTGCAGAGGATGCTGGCCTGCTATGTAATAATGCATGATTCAAAGCTATTTTAAGATTGTGGATCACTAAACCTAGATTTCTTTGGGGAAATTCCGCTCGCATCACCCAGTGGAAACTGCCAAGGAACACATTCAGTGCCTGGATTTGGTAATGATGCAGCTTCTCGCTCAGAGTTACACAGAGCAATAGACAGTAGAATTGACAGTAGCTTACCAATGGTCCCTTAGTGACAACGCACGGCAGTCTAATTGTTCAAATTCATCGTAGTAATATTATCAGTAATGTTGTCGGTGGTAGCCTTAATGCAAACAAGCTAATGCAAGAGGAACAACCAGAACCCGACCAGCACAAAGAGCAGACCTAGGAAAGTCTGGTGTGGCCATCCAGCACGGTGGCCATTATACGTTTTAACTCGTCCAGTGATCCAATGTGGTAGTTTAAGCTCATTCCTACATTAATCACTTTCTACATTATCTTTAGCCACAAGATATTTGGTGGATATTAAGTGGAAGGAGCTCAGTACTAATTTTTCTCTTTTAGTTAGTAAAGAACGAAGCTGCCACTGCGATTTGTGTTGAATGGGGCTCCCGATAAGGCCTACCAATGTGGCAGCATAAACAGACTGTCATGTGACATTGTGACATATGTGAAACACCTCCTCATCAGGTCCAAAGATAGCAGGCATCCATGTTCAGTCTTCTCTAAAGATCCATCTCTCTTTCCTCTTTTCCTCTGTTTCAGTCTACAGCCCTGCTGAACGTCAATGATAAGCATTCAAATAGATTAACATCCAGTAGGCACTCAAAGAGACTATGGATTTCATGTAATTTTACTATGAGGAACTACCATGACTCTTACTAATATACCTTGAAAGGGTGAGCCCACATTTAAAAGTCTGCATGTCATAATATTGCTGTGATTTGAGTTCTAGGATAATACTGTGAACAGGGGGAACAGGCAACCGACATAGCGTAGGAAATATACGCAGTGCCTGTAGCTGTGATGAGTGTGTAAGTTTCAGCCAGGTTACTTCATGATCGATGAGTGGAAGACTGGTGGTCATTTGGTTGTATACATTTCTTTGACAATTCTGGGACTGAAAATAAAGCTGGAGATCTTGGGGCAGCATGGCTCAGGAAGGTAGAGCAACCGTCTAGGGATTGGACAGTTCCTGGTTCAATTCTGGGCTCCTCCTAGGGAGCACGTCGAAGTGTTCCCAAGCAAGACACTGAACCCCTAACTGCTCCTGATGTGCAGGTTGGCTCCTTGCCTGCCATCAGTGTATGAATGGGTGAATGTGAGGTCAATGTGAAGCACTATTTAAGTACTTACCAAACCTGTTTTTTCGGTTGATGAGCTGTGAAAGAAGGTTTTAATCACTGAGAAAGTTAAGAGATGCTCGGTCTGCTAATGATTGTTTTCATCACTGATTACTCTTTTTATTATCTCGGATTAATTACTTGTCAAAGTCAAAAATAATGCTTATCAAAAGTTACCAGAGGCCATCATTCATTTTGATATGAAATGTTGAAATGGACCAGATTCTCACACCTGACAGCAAATTGAAACAGACAGAGAACACTGTTAACCCAGCTGAAACCATTGATAAAAGTTGCCAAGTATGGGAGCAGAGACAATATAAAGAAAGAGAAATCAGTGTAATATAAATTTGCAACAGGCACACGATGATAAAATACAGGAACAAACTAAGCTGATTCTAAATGAGGCTGGTGGAAGTACTGACCCAACAGCGAGCGTTTTACCTTTAAGAAAGGAAAGAAACCCCCAGTTCAAGTCCATTAGTTTTCTTTTACAATGTAATGCCGAAACTTATTTTCACCAGGTCTTCATATATTATTATGCCGGGTGGGTAGTAATATGAGGACAATCAATTCTTGTGAGCAATTCACTCTCCATGCAACATTTCCGGCAATTTGTACGCAGAGTAACACAATGGCTCCTGCATCCAATTTTCTGAATCAAGTGCACAGGGACGCACAGTAATTATGGAGTGAAGGAGAGAGGAGCAGCTACAGACAGAGGTGCAGGCGTGATAACTGTTTGGTGGGACAGAGGAGATAGTGAATACTGGAGGGGAAATGCTGAAGCAATGTGGCGTAAAATGAAAGAATTACTGAATTAGTGCAATGAATGTGGAACAATTTTTCACTCAGTGGTGCATGGATTTGGCAAAAAACTGAATATCAGCATGAATAAATCAGACAAGCAGATTAGCAGTCAACCTACACACACAAGTACTGGCACCCTTTTACTCAGATGATGCACCATTCATCCTGAAAAGTGTTGAAATTAAAAGATCTTTTGCGATCCATACATGCATGTCTTTGGTTTGGAACAAAGCAAACAACCAAAACAAACAAATTTTATGAAATAATTGTATTGCAGTGATACTTCAAGAAGACAATACTTCATTAATTTGTATCACAGGTGTCTTCAGTCTGATAGTCACTCATTCAACCGGTTTAAATGGAGAAAAGCACTCACTCTGCTGTTTCATGCAACTGTGTATATCACAGTAAACATGGAAAAGAAAAGGAAGAGCCGAGTGTCTGGGGTTATAAAGAATATGAGAGCAACGTGTGGACCATCTACAAAGAACTTGATGCTCCTGAGACCACTGTGATGTTGTCAAGAAGTTTAAGGCCCGTGGGACTGTAACTGATATCCCTGCAAGAGGAAAAATGACCCAACATTGAAAGGAAATATGAGGTAAAAACTTCATCACAAATCAGAGCTGACATTCAAGCTGAGAGTGCAAGAGTTTCAAGTCATACCAGCCATCTGTGTCTGAATGAAAATGGGGTAAGCCAGCGTTTCTGGAAGAATGTCCTTCGACTTTGATACAAAAGTAGACCTTTTTGGTACAGCACACTAACTCTATATTTAGAGAAAACAAAACAAACATTTCAAAGCATGATTAGAAAACTATGAAGGAATTTTGGAGTAAAACATACAGCCAAATATCAGAGAGTTGGGTCTCAGTCGCTGGTCATCGTTCTTTCGGCAGGACAACAATCCAAAGCACACCTCAAAACACACCAAGAATGGATGAGAAGAAAACATTCTGAAATCATGTTGAATATCAATCAATAAAAAATGTTTTCAAGTTTGATCTCACTTAACATGTCTCATCAATCATGTGTGATTCTTCAACAGAAGTCATGGCCAAATGGCACAAACTACCTAACATTACTAATTGGATCTTTTTCTTGTTTTCAAACTCTCTAATGCTGTTAAATGCAAAGTAATGGCTGTAACTAAGGTAATTTAGTCAATTTGGATGTATCCTCCTCCCCTTTGACAGTCACTGTTTTCATATTTAGGATTTATTCTCACAAACTAAAGCGGTTTGAACAAGAAATACATTATTCAGTATTATAATCTGTTTCGCCCATGTGTGCAATGAATTGGGGGGGATTTTCTCTGCAATTATAAACAAGATTATAAAAATGTACCACTTTTTCTCAACAGGCCCCGTGCTGTTACATTGTGCAGTATTCATTGCTGTGTGCTGCACTGTTCTATTGAATGAACATGTTAAGTTAATACTGTTATGTTGGTTTTTGAATCAACAGGAAAACATAATTCATTTATGTGATGATTCATTCTTACTATCTCTGCACACACACACACACACACACACACTGTTTGGCAGGTAGTAAAAAAGGGCTTATTATTAGAGAAAGACAGACTTACATACCAACAAACCAACAAATGTCCACTGTCAACTCATCAGCATTACTAGCAAGGGTGTTAATGATGAATCAATTGCTGATTAAGTATTTAAGCCATCGAGAATATTTTTCTGGTGACACACATACTTAAACTTCACGCCTCTTGTGTCTGTCTCTCCTCGAATCAGGGGAACTAACAGTGTCACTCTGAAATGAGACCTCGTTTCTCTTATTTGGGCCCACAAACGGCCTTAAGACAGCCACTACAAAGGATAGCGAGGTGACATACTTGTACTGCACTGCCATGAAGCAAGGTGCTGCTGCTTCTATGTTGTAAAGCATATCATTATGTCAAAATTGCTGAAACAACAATGGTTTAAGTTTTCTGTTGAGCTATAACATGCAAATATTTAATATTTTTTCTGCTGTATCACATACATACATCCATTCTCTATATTTGCTTATCCTGTTTGGGGTTGCAGGGGGGTGGAGCCTATCCCATTGGGCATTGGGAAAGAGACAGGGTACACCCCACACAGGTCGACAGTCCATCACAGGGCTTACACACACAGACAGGCACACTCATTCACATCTACAGCCAATTCAGAGTTTCCAATTCACCTAACGTGCATGACTTTGCGGTGGGTGGAAATTGGAACACTACGGCCATGAAGACCCTCAATCCCCATGGGATTTGAAAAGATTGATTACTAATCATTAAGGTGGTCGGACAATTGATTGAGTAAAGTGTGTCTGGAAATTCCAACTATGGGAACATCAGGGTCAAAAACTGTCTCTGGAATATGTCGGGTCATCCTATAAAAGCCTAATATCCTCATATAATATAGAATATCCTACACGAGCCACATTAACAGCAGAACCTTGTCACTAGAATCACTGGCCAGGGAAGCTGAGTCATAGGTAAGATGAAAAGGTCACACAAAATAACAGGAGCAGTGAGGTTCAAAGCTGCAGAACTCAGAGATTACAGACATTAAAGACAATAAACATTTACCAGAGCAGACATCTGTGTGCTGCAATCCCATGTAATATTAGAAAAGCATTGCAAATGACATCACACAGCCTATTTGTTGGATTCTTGGAGGCAGAAAAGTGACTTTAGTATGTTTTTCCTCGAAAAATGTATCTGACAACATGCAGTATAAGGGCATGATACTATTCTATTGTACACTTTGTATCTGGTATTTGAACAAAAAATAACTTCTTGGTTTGCACTGTAATGCAATTCAAAAAACAGAAGCTATGGTGAAATGGCATTTTATTGATGTGAAGGTATGAAAGATATTATTATTTACAATTTATTGCTTTTTTTAAATTTATTTCATGAATTGCTTTCACCTGGTATCCCAGGTTTCTGAGAACAACTTGGGATAACAGATGGAAGTACAGGTGAATTACATGATAAAATTAAAAAAAACCTGCTGGATTAGGGCTCATATTGGGCGTTTTGTGTCATTTGAAGGTGCAGATTAAAAAATGGATAATGTAAACAGTCAAAATTTAACAAACCCAAATATGGCACAAAAAAGGACATGATGTATGGTGTTTAATTTCCAGTTTAGGTATGTTAGATGTTTTTAAAAATGGCAGCTTTTGTATGGACTGAGGAGGAGACTTTTCTTGAATCTATTAAGAGAAAAAGCAGTTACATACTAGACCGAAAGCAAATATACAACAGAGGAATTTCTCAAGAGCTGCAAGAGTATATCCTGTAAATGCCAAAGGCTTTGACAAACAGTGGCCAGCGTTACATTCCGAATGGAAATCACTCAAGCAAAGGTGCATGTCTGAAAAAAGAGAGCTGTGCAGCCGCAGCGCTGGTGCAAACAGAAGATGGATTTTCCTTCATTTGACCAGATATTGGGATGGCCAGTTATTACTTCACTCAGCTCTGTATTCAGCAGTTCAGGTAATGTTGACAGAATTCATTTTTGGCTGAATGGTCGTAGTAGACCTTGATGTTGTCGCCCTTTCTCTCATTATAGCCCAAGCATTTAGTCGTCGCCTCTGGTTCACAAACAAATATGAACAGGTTTGAGGATATAATGATTGTTATTACCTGAGAGCTTCTAGATGCTCCATGTTAACTTCTGATCTTAATATTGTGGGCTGAAACAAGCAAGCCTTAATTACACATCATTTAATGGAAAACTTGCATTACTTTGCATTTGGACTTTGTTGACTTTTTAAAAGTTTCAAAAAGTTTTTGTTTTGCACAGTACTGGAATAGAAACTCGGCTTGTAAGGTATGTTTCCAGTGATGAATAATTTCCTCCATACTGTATTTGAAAATACTGAAGCAGCCAGGAGGACCAGTCGCTGTGTGATGGACTCCTCTACGTCAGCGGTGCAAAGACTTGTGGGGAGGAATCCCTAAAAGAAACTGTTTGACGTTAATTTGGTCATTTTAAGACTGTTGATGTTCATGTGGTATGGTATTCGGTGTGTTCCATGTTCATTGTACGTTTAAAGTTGGGTGTCATTTATGTTTGTTTGTGGGAACCGTGAGCCTAAGTGTTGTGCCTGTAAGTGACATCCCGTCTGAGACAGGTGCTATGTGTGCTGAAATCCTGTTTTACGCAGGTTGTTAAATTGAAACAGCTCCTTCTGGGGTTGTGTGGTGTAAAGTGCTAGGGAAGCAGTTATAAAATTGGCATCTACTCTCTAAGTAATTATACTCTCAATGCCAAACTTGCCACAATACACAGTGGGATTAATTCTAAATACCACAGTGATTGTTTACAATGATAACCTTTACATTCCATCGGTATGAGAAATGCTCATTAAGAGGACTTTCATGATTTTATTCTATGAAAGGTCAGATCTACAGAGAAATAAATCAATGCCGATGACTGCAGCGTCAATGGTGTGCTGATTACTAATATCGGAGTCCCTAGGGAAGGAATCAAGGATCAGAAGAGACAGAAGGTACAGAGACAGGTCTAGTAGGACTCAGCAGGGCTATCTGTGGCAATGATGCATTGATCCCATGATGACGGAAACCTGGATTATCACAGCTCTCAGTTGAATCCCCTTTCATCACATCATTCTTTATCTATTACCTCTCACTGCCTGAGGACCCTTCTACTACTACACTTACTCCCTATAGCCCAGGGTGGGTGTTACAGTTGCCTTGTGGATGGAGGGGCTATCATTCACCTGGAGGACCTGGGTCCACACACTTGTGAGACCTGCTGAAGTGTCCTTGAGCACTGAATCACCACCAACTCCCAGTTCACAATCTGGTATGTGACCCTGCACTGCAACCTCCTTTTATTGATTTATAGGAGTCAATAAAGAGGTCACAGAATCATAAAACCATCAGAGGTATTTGTGGTTTTACCACTGCAGAAGTGATAGAATCCGAAAGTATGCTGATAAAGCTGACAGGGAACTCATCACCACGCCAATGATGTAACTGACTTAGATAATATTAGGTTGTCTGCTGCCCAAGACATTGTGTATATAATGGGTTTGTACCTGAGCCTCCTGCACAGTGAGTGAGCTTGGGTTCCTTTTTGAAAAACATTGTCCATTCTTTCTCCCTCCACAGGTTTGTGTTTTACTTTTTTTACTTTGTCTTTATTTAGTACTTTATTTAGTGTCAGGCTAGAGGGTCATGAGGGTTATGGCATGCTTTTACATTTATAGTGCATGTTGTATTGTTTAAATACTTGAGTATTTAATCTCCTAGTTTGTGCTGTTATTGATTGTTGATTGGTTCTCTGTAAATGCTCACACATGTTCACATACCTGATGAATGAAGTTCCAAGTTGAAAAAGACATGAAAGGGTCACAGTTAACTCTTTTTTTTCTAGCCTGGCTATTACATATTTAGGCATTATTTATATTTTTTAAGGAAATCTCTAAAGCAGCTGGAGGAGATTTTGCAAGGGCCAGTTTAAATGGACCTACAATCTAAAGTATTATAGCCAGCATGATCATTCTTTTTGCAAAACCGAAAGCTAAGGCTTTCAGTTTTTCCTTGTTTATTGTTTCTCGATGATAGACCCAGTAGAGCCACCATAGGGCCAGGGTGATGTGAAGGGCAGACGTGATGTGACAGGAAAACAAAACGAGCAGCTGGTACCTGCCACGCAGCTCGGCAGATCACTCCTGGAATCCTAGAAGCTGCTTTGTATAACTTTTTAAAATAGCAGCTACTACATGGGAAAACCATTTCACAATGTTGGATGGGCCTCGAAACAACTTTCTGCTGGATATATTAGTTAATTTTCAATGTTTTTCCATCCACTTTTCTGTGGCGATGCTGTCCAGTGGACCGTCCACACAGTCTATAGGGCTACAGTCTATATACCTCCCACCAGCCGTGGCTAGGTCTTGCCCCCTAGATGTACGATGTTGAAGGGATCATGGGTACAAAAAATGGCTCCAACTTCATGAGGAAAGGCAAGCTTGAAACACCTCAATGGAACCTTTAGTGTTAAAAAATCTTTTGATCTTTTGAATGAGTCTGAACTTGCAGCACAAAATATAAGGATTTTATGGTAAATGTTTTTGGTTTTATTTTTTCAAGTTTGACATGCTTACCTAAAATTTATTGCAGAATTGTGACTAAAAAAGGCACTACAATGAAAGTTGAAATTGTGTTTGATGCTGAGTGACAGAATGAGCTTAGTATAACAGGATTTATGCAGGCTGAGTCCAAGCATCAGCAACAATGGCACAATATAAAGGGTTAAAATGAACAAGCAGGAAGTCCTTTGTGATCATTTGTATTATTTTAGCCAAGTGCTATTCTAATCAAGCACCTACACAAAAGTGCTTCCTTTACTATAGCTCATTGGAATGATCCAGCCAATACAACACTGCACCTCAGCTGAACAGAAGAGGTCAGCAGGTACCGCTAAAAGCTGGGCAGAGAGACGAAAGACAATTTGCATGGTTAAAAAGTAAAATTTTATCTGTTTTCGTTTCTCAGAGGACCTCACACATCCACGGTGACCTCATTTATTGTGAGCTGTCGGGTTGGCAAATTTGACTAAATGGCAATAAGCAGGAGAATGTTCATGCTGCATCATGATGCACACACAGGTGCATAAACAAAGACAGACACACGGACCCATATAAGGGAAAATATGCTTGGATTTACGCTTGAGAAGAGCAGAAGAAGAGGAGAGGAAAAGTACAGATATTTCCTCAGACAGACATCAGACTATGATATGACATACATGACCAACTTCATGGTGAGGCATCAAATTCCACAGCGAATTAGAGGTTAGTTATCATTGCATTCACAGTGCAGTATCACTGAGCCCGTATAGTCATTAATCCAGCCACTCTGGCTTTTGATGATATATAACAAGCTATGAGACAGCCAGCTCCTTTGTCCTCTGTTTCATCTTCAAAGGATTTAATCAGAATAAGTGAAGTATGGCAGCTGGCAGACTGAGCACACATCAGTGCACTGGCTGACTCAAATTCCAAAACCAGCCATCCCAAAACAGGTCCACTGCCGAAGCTTTATGTGTGAGCCCTTTAATGCTACCAGTGACATGGAGATGGACAGAGACCTTTTCTAAAGCTGGTTATAGACCTACTCAAATGTGAGTATGATGTGAGGCTCATGTCAGTAATCTGGTTCTGCTGTCGCAGCTCTTAGTATGGGATGTGTTTACGCTAAGCTATGACAAACATACTGTAATTAAGGAGACAAGTGGTCATGGAACAAAGATATTGCCCCTTTACTTAGCTGTCTTAAGTATAGTTTTATCTGCAGAAAATGTCAATATCAATGTAGCCTCTGGATGTTGACAGATGATAATCAAGCGGCTACAATAACCACAATACAGTGTCAGGTTGATACAGAGCTCTATTAATTTCTCTCAAGGATGATGGCACTCTACAAGGGTGGATGAATATTCCAGTACAACATGAATAAATGATGCGGTGAGGCAGTGTTGAGAGGCTAACAACACTTTGGTTCGCTTAACTGTTGTTTTCCCCTCTTTTTCCTCCACCCCTGTATGTCTTCAGTTTTCCCATGTTGCCCTCCCACCTCTCCCATAAGCACACAGGCTGCCTCCCTCTATTTCCTAACCTCTCCATCTCACCCAAGCCTTCCTCTTACACATCCACGTTTGGCCAGAAACATGAAAAATGACAATGTCATGTGTTTTAAGGAAATGACTGTGTGCTTTCCCCCAAATTGTTTACATCATTTGATGTCCTTGTTTCTGTACTTATTCCCTTGCCACTTCTCTTCCCATCAGTGTTTTTGTTCAACATCAGGATGGAAAGACTCAGTGGACCGCTGGGTATGCTGAGGAGCTCTCTAAGGCCCAGGCGTTGCTATGTGTGCCTGTTTGGTACCAACAACAGGTCTCACTGTGTCAGCGCACACAAACATGCACACAAAGTAGAACGGATGGGGGAGAGTGTTGTGTCTGAGATAGAGTGCTTAGTGGAAAGACTAGAAGTTTCAACAATGAATATGATAGGAAAATGTGTAATAACGAAATCTGAATCTGAAATACGTGCCAAGACACAATGTAAAGGTGACTTACTGATATCTGTAGGTAGGTAGAGCAGTGTCACTGTACACTCCATGCACTGACCTAAAACAGAAGGAGAGAAAATGAGAATCAACCTGAAAACTCAGATGAAAGTCCCACGGTTTGGCTTGCAAGATTTAGCTTTGATCTGCCTCTCCTCCCTGGATGCGGAGAGGGAAGGAGGGGCAATGGCAGAAAGTGACACTGCACCTCTGTCTTTCAACTACATCATTTAGACTCCACTGAGGGATAGGACCTACAATCACTGAGCACATTGGCTGGTCCCTCAGCA
>OMOW01088484.1:2227-13683 GCA_900312555.1 Lamprogrammus exutus
CACCGCTCTCTCGCCCACCCTCCCCCCCCCCCACCGGTGTCCTCGCACCCCCCCCCCCCCCCCCCCCGCCCTGCTAAAATTCAGTAGTTATACTCATTTTCATGGGAGCCAAGAGAAATTGTTTTATTTATTTTTTAAATTTCAAGTGAATCCAATGTAGAGAAAATGGAGTCAACTCTAGGCAACTCCTGTGGCCAGTAACTAATGCGATGTGGAGATAAAATGAGATGCTTTCACTTAAGTGGGTGGCTTCTTTAGCTTTTTATCTGTATACCAAGTAGTCTTTTGTGATCACCGCCCTACCTGTCTATAGCGCATGTCATGTGTGTGTTCTACTGTTTGTTCTGTAGTGTGTTAGATGCACGTTCCTGTCTATCAGCACCCAGAAGAACTCAACTGCACACGTGAGGAAGAACCAGCGTTGTAACAAATCAATAACAGATGAGAGGTTGTGACCTTTCCCTTTTAGATCATGCCTCATCCCAGGGGGTCCTGCTGTAGTCAAACAATTCTTCAATCAGATGGTTAGGGCGCTTTTCCTCTAGTTAGTATTAGCAGTGTTGGTATTGATATTGATATTTGATGAACTGAGACCCAAAGAATTCAGATTATAATGATTTGAAACCAGAAATCAAATCAAAATGGGATCAATGGATTGATGACAGATTAATTGAGTAACCCCCTGAGCAACAATTCATTTATGTACAAACACTTGATTTTTGCCGATCATCGAGTATGAGATACGTTGCCGCTCACTGCACATATACATCACCATTATTTGTGCAGTATGTGATGCTTTGACGTATTGTCATAAAGTATATGTTGTAACTGAGGTGCTTGTTTCATCATGCCTCTTTTTGGCAAGTGCTTCCTTGAGGAAATGAGAAATGCGTCATTCAGACTTTTCTGGTAAAATCAACGATAAATTAATAAGTAAAAATGAGCCCAGTTATGCTGATGAATGCTGAAACACTAATACTTAAGCTGGGTAAATACAGGAGTGTCCACCCAAAAAGTGAGTAATCATCATTCAAATATGAGTCAGATGAAATGAATAGAACTATCCTTGAAGACTAAACAGTAAATGCAAGAACAATTGTAGATCACTGTTCTTGGTTATATTGTCATATTTGGCTCTTGTAACAATATATTTCATTATATAATGTTTTCTTCAGCATAGTCACTGGTTTCTTGAAAGGAAATCACATCTTTTGTGTTGCCATTATTAGGGTTTTGGGCCAGTAGGGGGCACTGTTATATAGGGCAATAGTTGAATCCTCCTTGAGGTTTGAATGTTTGGCAGGTGGAAGGAAGTGCATGTCCTCTCACAGGCTCACTGGGGTTTTGTAAATCATAGATATACCTAATAGAAGCCAATACAACACATCAATCTCATCAGATCCCACAGTGAGGGGCGTCCTATATGTTGTGACAGCGACCCATCTAGATGTTTGAACTGCGAGGACCCAGAATCGATGTGAACTTGTTCTCTGAAGGGATGCCAAAGTATTAACTTTCAAATGTTTCATTTCTCCGAGGAGTAAGCGTATTTCAATGCCACAGTCAATGTGGTTTTTATCTGCTAATGGTTTGTGTCAAGACCAGTTGAACCTTTTCTCTCAGGAGCTTGTGTCCGTGAGGCTGTATTGTACATTAAGTGTTGGGTGTCATTGAGAAGATTAAATGTGTTTGGCAATGGAATGTTCACTCCTTTGCTTTATATGTGGAGACAGCTTAGGGAAACAGTCAGCTGGAGGAAAGGGCAAGCAATTCCTTAAAAATGTACTGTTTGTATCGTTGTTGAAATTTTAGGTGATAAATAGTCTTAGGTTAAGAAAGCTGTCATGTTGAAAACACAGGAAGACTGAGGGTACTGTAGTATGAAGTAATATGTGTATACATAGGCTGGTATCATACTGGTTTTCATCCAGACAGCATTTGCTTATATACCTGCATGAAACTATACAATATGTTCACCAGTGACCCTATGGAGAAGGGTAATAGAGTGCAAATATATTCATTGGAACAGACACATTAACAATTGATAGCTTTCAAAATCCAATTCAATAGGATCATTCCTCATTGATATCAGCATCATTTCAGTAATCTGCAATCAAAATCACAGAGCACGGTAATTATGATGCTCTGATCCCAGATACTATAATGTCTTCCAAAAATAACCAAAGCCTGTGCTCTTTGGCTATGTGTGAATCGTAACATCCATGCTGATTTGCTGGCTTCACGTGATGGCCAGCACGCTGCTCACATGTTCTCAAACATCATCTTTGCAGTCAGCCAGGCAATTGACAGGTCTCCAATCCATACACTTAATGGCCCTCATTCATCAAACGTGCGCGTGATCTTATAATGATCACACAATCATTTCACTGACAGTGTGATATTAATCAGATTCAGTTGTTGTGTCGTAACGATCAAAGCAAAGTAATTTCTAGTCTGAGACCGTGTCATTCCATCAAGTTGAATAATGGTCACTTTTGAGTTACATAACAATAATAATACTAATAATAACATCAACAACAATAATAATAATTAAAGAAAACAGCTTCTTATTGGTTAGTGTGTCCAGTCTTTTCCTATGGCAGCCCCTCCAATTAACAGGCCAATTGTTGCCACTTTTGTATAACACAACTAACTTTTGTTATATATCAATAACTCGTAAACAATAGGTAATGTGGCATGATGACACAACTGACACGAGGATGTCTGCTCAAATCTCTAAGTAAGTGTGATAAATCTGTGCAAATGTGTTTTCCCACAGTAAAACACCATTTAACCGTCACTACACTTGTGTGGAAATACTGGGCAACCACTGTCGCCCCGTCGGCTCGCCACCGTGCATTTTCAATCATTACTCTTGCTCTCTCCCTCTCTTTTTCTTTCTTTTCTGGCCTTCCCGCCTCTGGTGTCATCCTCAGGCTAATTCGGCTCCTCCTGTCCAGCTGAAAGTGGAGGAGCTGGATGCCAGTCATCGTTGCCTATCCAGGGGAGCAAACACGCACAGGGCAAAATTGGTTTTCTTCCTCTTCCACCCCGCTTTCCTTTCTCATTGTCTCCGACTAAAAAGCCTGGGGGCTGGATTTATAATGGTGTTTGCGCCTTGTTTCACATGTTCTCTGCTCCTAGATGCATTGTGTTATCTATCACGCAGCCTCACTGACCAGGAAGCACAGTTTGCCTGTCGTTGCAGGCAAACATTACTTGCAATCAGTGAAGTGCACTTCTCTCCTTCATGCATTGGAGGGAGGATCACTCAAATGATGGGAGGAGATATGATGATTGCGGTTGATTGCTCATTCCACTACATTTGCTAAAGTTCACATAATTTGCAAGGGTCAAATTTGCTTATAATTGTGTAAGGGAAAATTAAGGTTTTAACATGGAAAAGAAAACTGACCTGAGTTCAATGTTGTTGCATTAAAATTCATAAAAAAAAGTTTCTTACATACAAGGAAAAGCAAAAATGATCAGATAACACATAATCTGACCTTTTTACAACACAAAATAGGGGACTTTGTGGCTCTGTGGTCATTGAAATTGAACTTTGACCTTCACTGCTACTACAGTAG
This sequence comes from Lamprogrammus exutus, assembly GCA_900312555.1. Lineage (NCBI taxonomy): Eukaryota > Metazoa > Chordata > Actinopteri > Ophidiiformes > Ophidiidae > Lamprogrammus > Lamprogrammus exutus. The sequence continues at coordinate 5,815 of OMOW01088484.1, forward strand.
CGTGAATTTGGCAGTTAGTTACACTGTTAGGGATATCAGTGACCTCGTCACCCTCCACCTGCTGTAGTCTGCTGTAGCAGGTGCTCCGTCTGGGTCAGCAGCCTCTCGTCTCCTTAGAAGTTTGGTTAATGGCTCCGTTTGCATTCATTCATTACCGACAATTATTAAAAATTAACATTATTCTCACGATTAGAAATTCATGAGCAGGTTAATTGGTGCCCAATTGATGTTGAATTGCCGTTTGCAGTTAGTGTCTTTAAATTGTGTTACTTCATTAGTGAGTATTTCTATTTCAGCATCACTTCGTTTTAATTCTCGTTCTGAGCTTGCTGACCTTAGGCAAATCGCACCGCTGTGCCTTCACTCGCAGAAAACACCTACAAGGTAGTCCCAGACACTGATTACCTAATTAGCTGCTTCATTAGTAAATCAGACATTAAATTCAGTACAAGCACAGATCGAGTGACAGGGTTTCATGGATGTTAGTCTGGGCTTTCGTGTTCATGAGCAGAAAATGACCAGACAGGGTAAATATAGACCTTCAGATGTATCATTAATCTACAGACTCAACATCTGTCTGACTGTTGAATCCTTTTATGTCTGTTATCTTAAAAACAACTTTTTCCATGTGCACTTACTTATGTGCGGTTTTATGCATCCTCTTGTAATAAATTACCATTGGCAGACCACCATGAGAAGGACAGTTTCCAAAGGTGTGGATCTTTTTACAATATGGTAACCAAGGCTTCTGCTGGGATTTCCAATTAAGATGCAATCTGTTATCTGCTCGGACGACTAATAAGCACAACAAAGCCATGGAGAAGACCCCCTGGAATTCATATCAGACCACTCCAAATAACCATCAAGCCCTCCTATCTGATGCACTGCCAATACCTGCTCCCTTCCCCAATTAAAACCACAGGCAGGTTGTTCTGCTGTTAATAAGGAATGTAGTAAAGGGCTACAGTCATTGTGACATACAATGGGAACGCGGCAGCCAACAGCGTGGGCTGAGAGCGTTTCATGTTTTTTTTGGTGTGTGCTTGTTTTTTATCTGAAATCAATGAGCACGCCTTCATGTGTCTGTGCACGTACACAACTGCATGATATGAGAGGGTTCGACGGGTCAGCGTTGATGTGTTCATCTGTGATAATTAGGACCGTGGTGTGTGCCCTCCCTCCCTTCATCAGACGCAGATACTTCGAGTGAAAGCGCAACATTGATGACCTTCATTCCATGATAAAGCCAATTACAACATGAAAAGGAGAAAGAGAGAAAGAGACGACAAAAACAAGCTGCAAGGGGAATAAGACAAAGAGCAGGGACACGCTTTTATTATTTCTTTCCCATGTTTTTATTTTCTAATTAGCATTCGTGGGGCCTTGATGCTGAATGTTGTGCATTATCAACAAAGACTTGTTAATGAACACATATTGGAAATTCATGTTTACTGCTTCTCTTCCACTTAAACAACACCAGTACATCACGCATGCCATGACATATGACTTCCGTACATTACGATTTTCCTTTTGATTCTACTCATTTATATTCACCTGGGTTGAGTCTGTTCCCTCACGTCAGTCGCCTCCTCTCTGTAGCACACGAGCTGTGTTGACGGCGGTGCTTTGTCACAGAATCCGAACGTGAAATTTTGAATCTGGCTGGAGCCTGGTGTGAATCTTAGAAATGATGTCGAAACCTGGCCCGGTGTGACATGAACGGTTGGGGGTTCGCCGTGGGGTTCTGACAGCAACGTTATGCTCTGCACTCCAAAAACAAAATGGTCTCAGTGCCGTTGTTGTGGTCCGCAATTACAATGTAGTCGATGCACAATCTTGCACTATGAAATACAGCTTTCGATGTGGCATTGTTGTATTGCTCTTAAGGTCGCCTGTGCTTTTACACGGTGTATGCTTAAAGCGTTGGTGTCTGCACGCATTCCCATCCATCAGGCAGGGATTCCTCTTGACTTGACTTGACTTCCTCACCAGGAGAACTCGCTGGCTTGGCTAGAGAAGATATGAGAATTTCTGTCTCTGTGGAAAGTTAATGGGTCCACATATACACTGACGCAGAGTGACTGTGGGCAAGCCTTTCCTCAGGGCTAACGGCACTGTGTGGAAAACATGTCTCTTCTACACTATGTGTTATAATTCTGTCTTTTCTGCTGCAGCCCCAACATGCCCACAGACAAACACACACACACACACACACATATACATACACATACAGAGAGACCCTAGACAGTCAGGGGAGTCTGGATCCAGATTGTTGTAAAGCAGAAAGAATGGGCCAAAGTAGACGCTGTAGTTTAATTAGGCACTGCCAACCCCCAGTGAGAATTACTCATGAATTTGACACTGTTTTTCAAATGTCACTGCCAAGTGCTTTACTTAGAATGAAACGCAACTCACTATTCAGATTGTGTCGTGCTCATGCTGTTTTGTCCTTTGTTTTCCTCAATATAGCATTGCAATTAATGATAATTTAATAACCATGTGCCACATGATGGATCCAGAATAATGTTACTTTAGAAACTCTTCACATTGACCTGACAGCTGATGAATCTGCAAGTACACAGTCAGCAAATGTGAAAATGACTTATTACCACTTTTAGACTAAAATAAATAACAGTACGTGCAATTTCTCATGATTTCAGAGCTCGTAGCTTACAGTATGTCAGGCAACCGCCACCCTGCATACACAGTATTTGGTGTTTGTTTACGTTTAAAGAGTCGAAAATGCACCTTGTGTGAAAAGCACATTACTGATGAGTACAAAACACTGAGACAAAATGACATCAAAAATGGAAACACTCATCATCATCATCATAAAAACAGAAGCAGTCATGGTTTATTAGTCTCAACAATATACAAAATGCAAGGTGCAAAGAAAAATCGGGACACTAATTGTACAAATCCATCAAATTGAAATTCAATTACTTTAACAACCTTGCACACAGGTGTTTAAAACTATCAGCATCTTCAACAGGTTGCAAATGTGTCATTTTCCAGTGTATGTACATGTTTCACACAACCAGCCTCACTCAGAGCATCACCCTTATCTAAAACCCTCACCTTATTTAAAAGGCAGTGGATGTGATTGTGGATCTTGTAATCATAATATTCCAGGGAAATAAACTGGTGATAAGACAATCCTACTGCTCCCCTGTGCTAACAAGGCTTTGTTCTGACATGAATCCAGTGAAACAGACAGACCACGTTCGGTGTAACAGAAAGCGTCTGATCCAGAGAATGAGGCCCCTGTTAACACTCAGACCTCTCAGTTATTTCTTTTGTGAGCTGAAAATTTAAAGTTGCTTTTCAGTGAAGCTTGAATTTCCTGCTTTGGTGTTTGTTTTTCCAAGTTTGCAGCTTACTGCTAAATATAGCCCACTTGTCAAAAGCCCCCACCTGCATTAATTTCACCACTCACTGCAATCCTTTATTTCTGTAACGCTGTCTTCCATTCATTTTCTTTCTTTAATACTTCTTTAAAGTCTAAACAACCCTGTCCATACACAGCGCTGACACATCAGCTTAGCTTGGAAGAACCATTCAGGTTCATTAACTTAATTTGTTGAAACCAAAGAGAATGATATGATATGATATGATGATATGGTATGAATTGATTTTTAAAAAAACAAAAAGACAAGGACAATCTTTTGAAACTGTTGCGTTCTTCTGCTCCCAGGTTTTGTGGTGGTGGTGGTGCCCAACGTGTGAGGTGTACAGCAGCCTCATGGGCATGTCACATCCATTTGAATTGTTTTCATTCCACCTCTATGGCAGAGCAGAGGACTTTGTTGAAATTTTAATGGATCTTTGACCTAGATTTGGTGTGTGTGTGTGTGTGTGTGAGAGTGAGGGTCTGATTCGTGTCAGTCTTATTGTTGTCAGTAAAGGTGGTGAGGGTGAGATCCACATTCGCATTGGTGTACTGTTATAACAGTTGCGCGATGCAGTTGCACAGATCCAAAAAGCTTTCACCAAATAAAACTTTGAATGGAATCAAATTTGCTTTGTTTCTGACAGCGTGCATCAGCAGTGCACATTAATGTGTAATTTTGATTTTGATTTTTTTAAACGAAATGCAGGAGAATTTAAATTGAAAACAACACAGACTCAATCAAATCATATCCTGTCTCACTGCATTGTCTTGCAATAAAAAAGGGCAAAATTGGCTCGTAATGTACCGTTGCTTAAATATATATCTTAAATGCATGTATGTCGATTCTATCAGTCTTAGAGAGAGCGATACACACTCCTAGTTTTCAGCTGAAGAAACACATTCGCCATTGATGGAGGAAGTGGAACTGAGGAGGAATGTAGTGCCAGCAAGAATTTCTGTCACACTGCCGTGTCTGCATGAGCCTGCATTCACTTCTAAAGGAAATAATAAAGTCAGAAAAAAGAAACCCTACTGAAAACTGTGTGTGTGGCTGCAGTTTCAAAATTCAGTGCCGTGCATAATAATTTGCCCCTCATTTATGCATTTATGAAAGAATCGCCCTTGGGCTTTGGGGCTTACTGCAAAGCTGTTTTGTCTGAAGAAGCAAGGGTCTGAAAACGCAGACAGACAGAAGCAGAAAAAGGGTGGATTCATCACTGACAATCATGTCATTGCTTAGTGTATGCACTGACAGGATAAAAACTGAATTACAGCTTTCTTGCGTTCAATTTGGCAGTATAGTGTTCTGCCCCAGCCTCTCCGTTTTGTTGCTGGTAGAGCAACGACATCTCTTAAGCAAAGTGAAGCCTCTTCCAGGATTGAAAGCATCAATGACCCACTCTAGTGTAATCATCTTCCCACGACATGAAATGGACGTCTGCCATCATGCCTTTTCTCAGCACAGGTTGCAAACTGTGGATCGAGGCCATTTGAGCATCAATCGAAGCTTCTTTATGGCACACTTACCTTCCCTGAAGATGAAAAGAAAGAATGAAATAAATAACAAGATATATAAATTAAATGAGGCATATCTTTGTGAGCCCACTTCCACTTCCACTACAGCAAATCAGTTATTGGTGACAAGATTTTGGTTCAGTCAAGGCTACAACTTATAGCGGTGAAGTACTGTCGGCAGTACTTGCACTTTTGTGAGGTGTACACTTTCTTCATTCATAACCAAAAGTTGTTTGCCCTGATTTTATAAGTTTATGATTCTTTGTATCATCACAGCACACGTCAGAGGTCAGAATCCCTCTGTAACAAATCCACCCCCTCTTAATTAGTGTTGTAGAAATGCTGTTGTATGGTAATTGTGGACCCTTGACTGGAAATGGGAGTAACATTAAAGTAAGACCAGGAATGGGAAAGTAGGAGAGGATTCCTCGTTGGGTGATTAAAAGTAACCTTTAGAGCAATGGGGAAGCTGTTAGCCATGCCCTTTCTTTTCCGTGCAAATGCCATCTTAGAACTCTGGTCTAATGATGCTACAGTGGTATCAAGGCAATTACACTGCCTCTAAATTGATCCCAAAGCATTTGGACATGTGAGTGGGAGAAAGGCGGAGAGAGGAAGAAAGGAGAGGGTAGATGGTTAGGCAACAAACAGTCGGCCAAGCAAGGCAACAACTGCGTTTAATGAGTTATTAGCAATCCTGATTGATATTTCTAAGCTCAGTATTGGGCTGGGTTGAGCTCCCACCGTCAAAGGAGCCACAGTGGGGGGGGCTCTATCGCTGTTTTTAAAGATCTGGTGCGATATTGTGTGCAACATCGTTAAGTTGGAACCGACATAAATATGTTTCAGCCATTTTAGCTGGCGGACTAAAAGCAGCACAGCCCACGGGGTCGCTTGCTGTGGCTGCCTTCGGGGATGGCAGCAGTAAGAGAAGCTGCACCCAGCAGGAGCCTTGTTTTCCCATACCGAAGTCCTCGTCCTTAGCCAAAGGAAGTCCGCGAGACGTTGCTAAGTCATAGTATCGAGTGCCAATGTGATATTGTAGCCTTACATAGAGAATTTTTGCCTGTGCTTTCTATGTCTTTTCTGAGACATGTTCATATGAAACAATGAAAAAAAAACGCATTTTTTAACTTTGTTTTGCTTCACTTTTCACGTATTGTTGTGAAGAAATAAAATGTAGACGGAATCCCGCTTTTACATTCAAACAACATATTAAGATGCCGTGCGGCTTGTCCTTAGCCAATTGTAATGGTGAGACATTTCAAAGTGTGTGGAGTCTCTTGCTCACAGTCTCTGTTGGGATGTGCACAGCAAGGGTTCCGGGCTCTGTGGGTTCTGTGTGTGTGTGAGTGTGTGCGCCTCGCTGGGGAATTAACTGGGTACTCTCTCTGCACTGTTTGTCCCCGTTATAATATTATTTTGCAGGAATGATTGTCTGCTGCATCACTGGTCTATGGCACTGACTTGCTGATTGTTTCTCTTTTTATGCCTTTTTGGTTGGTGATCCACATTGCAGTCAAGCATGATTAAGCTTTTCGTTGGATACTGACACATGCCTTCTTTGTGGGATGCAACAGTAATTTGTCAGGTGATGGTTTTCCATGGATTTTATGTTGGGAATGTATTGGATGGCAAACAAATGTTGACATCTAAGAAACATGCTGCTCTGTACTGGATTGTACTTGCTGTATTTGTGTGTTGAATGTTTCTATACAGTAGAAATCTGTTGAGTTGAACCACCAAGAATGGGATTATTGCAGCTAGAAGTAATTTTGTGAATTTCAATTCAAAGAAATCCAGTGTTTACTCAGATGTCCTTCTTGCCCAAATGTGGGTGAATGTGATACAGTGTTCATAGTGTTCATTCCACAGAGTTATATCACTGAATAAAAGGGCCACAGACCAAACTTACATGAGATTCAGTGTAACAGATAGCAGGTTTTATAGTGAACTGTCTGTGTTCCTTCCTCTCACCTTAGGGAGTCCTAAGGCTCATAATCACAGTGCAGCATGAGTAGGCAGATGGCCTCCAGTTATACTGTGACCTCACCAAATCTGTCATGCTTCAATTCTGTCTGTGTTCACTGGAAGTTTTTGGACATATTGGTCTTGGATCAGCTCTTGCTTAAAGAGCAAAATCTAAAGTTTGGCCTTAAGTGTTACGGGAAGTAATTACCCGTTTTCACATTTTCCTTAAATCTGTCTGTTTTACAACTGAGTTTTGAAAGGCAGGAAGATGGAGAGGTGGTTGGGATCAGTGTAGCAGAAAGCCGTGGGATTTCAAGGGTCCTGGCCTGACAGTTACAGTATGCTCCTCTCTCCTCCACTCCCTGCCAAGGCCCAGCTAAGGCCATCTGTCTGGGTGACACCACAAGCCCAGACGGTCACAACCATGATATACACTCTGTTTGATAGCTTTTATGACTTTCGGCTGCGAAACGCCTTTTTCTGTTTGACAAATACATACAGCAGTGATTCACCCGCCAGGAAACCTTTCATATTCTTAATGAAGCAGCATTCATTAAGAAGTAATTTCTACTACGGGTAGTAGTGTGTGCCGATCAGAGACTGTAGACGACCTATCTGTAATTTGTAATTTCAGTTGAATGCAAGGTATGAAAAGAAAATCATGGTTCTGAATTGTTACTGTAATTGGAGGGGAGTGTACCTTCCATCAATTTTTTTTTTAGCCGTCAAGCCTTATCCCATGTCATTAAAAATTGTGCTACCCTCTTTCACAGATGATCAGTGTTTACAGAGCCACATACTTTTAATTTTGGCTGGAGAATATTTTCATTTGTAAGACTTAAAAACTTGCTCAAAACTGATTTTTTTGCAATTCGCACATGATAGAGGAATTTTCAAGATTGACAGAGCTGATGCGAAACTCAGTTACAGTCTCACCCCCCACTTTCATCTTTGCTTGGTCAACTCAATTGCAGCACCTCAGCTCCACGTCC
>OMOW01088566.1:0-15601 GCA_900312555.1 Lamprogrammus exutus
CCTCAGTTTTCCTCTGCTTGTGAGTTGTACAGGAAAAAAAACAATATATGTGGAAAGCCTTTTGGAAACATTTGTCCGATAGTGAAATGCCGAGACTGAAGATGCAGCGATGTCCTATGATGCAGTAATTTTAAAATTAATAGTCTTGCAAAACCAAATGATGTGCCTCTTTTTAAAAAAATCCTTTTTTCCCTTTTAAGATAAGATAAGATAAGCCTTTATTTGTCCCACGATGGGGAAATTTCCAAGTCAGTCAATTTTCATGCTCAACGACACAATACTGGATATATATATATATAATAAAACTAGTGTAAAGAGACAAAAATATGTTCAAATCACTGTGGTGAGCACATTTGATGAACATATTTGTAAACATAACCTCCTTACAACTATGTCAGAAGGAGGTTATACCAAGTAAAGGTCCGCCTGTTAAGACTTTTTTTTATGTTTGGAGGGTCGAATCAGGTGAGTAGGGTGGGTGCTGAACTAGTTCAAAGCCACAGCTATGGATAGCAGCCAGCAAGTACATAATCACTGCACTTTGGCCTAATTTCACCATCTCTTACAGCTCACTTAGCCTTGGGTACATCTGGAAATTGTCAACTCAAATGATTGCAGTTCATGTGCAAGAACAACTATGGAATTAATTTTACAAAAATATTGCTGCACTCACTCACCTCATTGTATGGCCAGCTCAGAATTGATCAATCATCCCATACGGAGGTGGATGTGGTCTAGCATCTCAGCTTGGACAAATGTTAGAAGAGCTTCCACCCCATTCCCAACCCCCTCTCCAAAACATTTTGATTCAGTCAATATTAAAGTTAAAAATCTAACCTTAAAAATACAAATATTAAAGATCTGTACGAAGATATATCACTGCACAACACCACAGAGAGCTTCCCACTTTGAGAGCCACTGGTCTAGGGTATCCTGCCAAAATTACAAAGGCCACAAAACTGGAAAAGTGTTTGGATTTGACTTTTTGGAGGTAAGAATACAAAAAAAAATGCTGTAACAGAAGCAGCGTATTTAACCGAAGCACGTTTGGTCATAAGTACAAACACCTGTCACCTTTAACAGCTCCTCTCCTGTACGACTCCTGTTTAAAATGCCATTATTAAATGCCTGCTAGTTTTCATGCATTGACTGAAGTTTGCTCTGCAGATTAGGATTCAGTTTCACAGACCAAATGGTCTCAGTTGCATATGAAGTGAGGGATTTTGATTATATTGTTTATCTGTGTAACCTGCTGCTCAGTGTCCCTTACAACATAAGACGATAATCCCTGTGAACTATGTTGGATACTATATTCCTACATGACTCGTTGTGCGCCCCCCTCTGGCAGAAAGCCTACATTGCAGAGCGGAGCGGCGCAGAGCGGCAGCCCGCACTCGCGATAATTGGCGTTGACGCAGCTGCAGGGCGGAAAAGGCGGGAGAGAGACTGCCGCTTCCGCGTCCGCGCAGCACAGACATAACACTGGGTCAAAATGGACGATAAGTTAATACTGGCTGTATTTAATTGCCCTGAGCTGTACAATGTCACTTTGCCGAATTACCGCTGCACAGAAAGCCGAGTTAGTGCTTGGAGAAACATCAGTATTATAATGGGTCTTTCTTGTGAGTATTTAGTTGTTTATTTGTTTATCACAACTTTACAACCAGTTGTTGTCTGCCTTTCAAATGACTGGCGTGCGCGACTGAATACAGTTCAAATACGGCGTGTTTGTGCGTTTCTGTGCGGGGTGTGCAGACAATTTGTTTTTATTCGTTTTATTTTATCCGCACGGCGCTTGTGTCAGTGCAGCGGCGCGCACCGTGCTTAGCGGTAGCCGCAGCAGCAGACGCCGTAGGCCGCGCTGCAGCGTCCCGGCTGTGGCACTGCGCCGCCAGCCGCGTCCTCACACGGCAGGATGGGGGGAGAGGCAACGTGCTCAGGCGGCGCTCGGTCCTCTCCTGGAAGTACACAGCCGCACGGCGTTCGTTTCGCTCGTTTGCTCTCACCGCGACGGCAATGTAAACAGAAGGCTTTCCGGCAGTCAAGCGGCGGTGTCGTTTTTAAATACGTGAGAGGATGGCGCCCCGCTGGCTCGATGTAACCGGGAGGACGGCGACAGGGCGGAAAAATTACAGCAGGAATGAACTTGTGACGTCCACAGTATCAACCAATGTTAGGTAACAAAATCAGCTACACCCTCAAAAACGTTATTCTGAGGAATTGTTTTTATACAACCAAGTGTAAAGGCCCCTACTCGTTTATTTACTGGGTTTATTGAAAAAACGAATTATAAGATATGGCCGCAGCAAATGATTATTTACACAATTGATCAATCTATCAGCTATTAGTGTAGAAAATGTCAAAACTCATATTTTGTCTCATCAACAATCCAGTAACTAAAATGAATGAATGATCTGAAATAGAAGAGCAGCAACTCCAATCCAAAAACATTTTAGAAACTTGAACAACCAAATGTTTGGCACTCTTGCATAATAAATGACTAAAACTATTAACTTGTTTCAGCATTAATACAATTCAACCCACCATTGTTTTGACACAATCCAAACACAAATTTGTTAATATAAGCATCAGAGGCAGCACTAGAGAGTTGTTGGATTGCTTTCCAGTGCTTGCTGCTGTTTATTTGCATAATAATTGAATAGAGCTGAAGGGTTTAATGCCATCCAAACCCTATGGCATTGAGTTTACTAACTGTGTAGTAACATGTCTGCCAATCTCATGTTCTGTATACTTTTTATTCTATTCTGGAGTGTATTTTATAGGAAAACAGGCAAAAATAGCAATTTGATTCATCATCACACAGCCCTTAAAAATGTTTCTGTGCATTATCCGTAGACAGCAGGGATTTTTGGGTCATTCACTGCATCTTACACTGATATTTTACTTTTCCAGCTGAGGAGTGCAAAAGAAAATGGAAGAACCTGCGAGACCGCTATTTGAAGGAAGTCAGAATGGAGATTAAAAACAAGCAGCAGGGAGATGTGGTCCAAAGTCGGTGGAAATACAGACAACTTCTTAATTTTCTTGCACCCTTTACTGGATCAAGAAACGGAATGGCGGAGAATGGCAGCAACATTGACGACGACCACAATAACCCTGACAATGAATCTGGTAGTCTGGAGGCAGAAACGGCGTCTCTGGAGGCGGTCAAGTCGCCTCAGCCCATCATTAAAGTCCCTCCAAGTCCAGACGAGCCCAAGGCAACATTTGCAACCCAACTCCCTGCGATGTCTCAGGACACACAGATGGCCCAGCTGGCCATCCTGACTAAGGCACCATCAGCATCACACATCACACCAATCACCAAGCCCGGACGGAAACGGCGCCTACTGAGAGAGGCTCTTTCCCTGCCCTCTTCGCAAAGTACACAGATGCCTGCAAAGTGGCTGCACAAAGACGATGTCTCGATCTCCAGCAGACCACGGGACGAGGATGAACTCTTTCTGTTGAGCTTTGTCCCGGCTCTGAAGCGACTCGCTCCACAAAAGAGATGTGAGACAAAAATAAAGATCCAGCAGATCATGTATGAAGCAGAGTTCAACATTATGCAGCCTGGGTCTCAAGAGAAACAGCCAGAGCCAGACAAACAGCACTAAGACAAACTGACTTTTTCTACTTTATTCTGTTTTCTAAAACTTCCTCCACAAAGATGACCAAAATATATATTTTTCTTTTTTTACAGCAGAAGTATGTCGAGTCTGAGGTCCATCTTTTCCAGGAAAATAAACAAAGAAAAAAAAATCTACTTGAACAGATCTCAGCATCGAACAAATATCGACATAATATTTATCATGACATGATGTCACTAAAGAAAATTAGTACTGTCAATCATTTTGCATATTTATTACACTTTAAGGCTTATGAGAGAATGAAGGCCCATCTGATTTACAGCTTATATGGAAAAGAGACAATGATTTACAATTACTTACATTCTGTAGCACACAATATCAATAGTTTATTCACTTGTAGAAAAGTGGTTTCATGTTATTACTGCAATCAACCACATTTTAACTCTGTTATATTCTACAGTAGGTTACATTTAATTACAGTGAGACAGTAAATTCAGGAAAAATAAAAGATTTGGAAAAGAACACTGTTTCATAAATTAATCATTCAACTACTTACATGCATCATTTCATCTTTTAGTCCGTCTCATCTAAAATGATGAGACGTCTGACAATTGATCACACGAGAGGTTTTTCATTTTTGGTCAATTTGACCAATGTGATGTGTAAATGAGATCTAACGGCAGTCTAAGATTGTGGAGTGGAATTGGGAAAATGTGACTCCTTCCTCCCACTTTCTTCAGTCTCAACCTCTGCCTCTCCTCCCACCTGATTACCTTTGTGGTCAATGGTGATCATTTAGGGCTTAAAGGCTTTTAAAAACTTACACACTGTGGCTTTAATATACGTTGGTGAACTGAGAGACCCAGGGAAAGGACATGGACATTCACAATATAACTCAACGGGATTCTTTGCAACAAATAAAACACAGAAACTCAGGCAGGTTGTATGTTTGAACCTGCTCTTTACTGACAGGTTAGAAGCAGGTTGCTTGAGTAATTGAGTTCAATTTCAACTTTTTATCTGGTGAACCTCAATCCAGCTTCACCGACAGTCAAATTACATACCTCAGGTTATCTAAGTGACCCAGTTACTGTTTAGGCTTTTTTCTAACTTCACCTTCATGCATCGAAACAAAACTATAGGACGACTAATAAGCAGACTTGGTGTAATTCTGTCCAGTGGTGTCATTTTCAATCGACACAAATGGAACAACACCATGAATTTGCTCTCATATGTTTTGTTTAAAGTCTTCTTTGGATAATTCCGTTTTTTCTGATGCAAGATTGCCCTGAACTATGACGCGGAATGAACGACAATGTCTAGTGTCTGTGTTGCTGCGGTAGTTTGTAATAATATATTTTGTTCGAGGCTGTAAGAAATGAATCAAAGCCTGTTTCAACTGTGGGCCACGTCAGAATATTCATGGATTCATTTGGGGGTAAGAAAATAAGTTTTTAACAAGATTTAAATACTGTGTGGATGTAAATCCATCAGTAAGAGGACTGCTTCTCAATTGCATTTTAACCATTTATATAAAACTATTTGAATCATCTACTTGCTCTCGATATTTGGTTGCATCATCAATACCATCCAAGTTTTGCACAAATTAAGTGGGTGACTTCACCTGCAAAATGTGACGGTTGTGTCTCATCAAAACTTTGTGAGTACTGGCTGGGTGTTGTAGTACTGTGAGTGTATTTGTACTTTAGCCTGATGCTTCACAGTTCAACTAGGAGTGGAGGAGCTGACGTTACTGACATGAGACTGATTCACAGGGCCAACACAGAAAGAAAAACAAAAATCTTGGAAATGGCTCAATAACTACGTTAGCACTACAAAGCAGGGTAGAAACAAGAAGAGGTCAAAACAATGATGGTGAACCATAATATCTCCACCAGATTCTTTCACAGATGTTAACACCTGAGTTTGTCTGTTTTCTGGTCTTTCATGCAATTAGCAGCCAAAACATAATCACAAGAGCCACAAACAAGAAGAGCCGAGACAGAAACTGTTCGTCCATGTGCTGTGGTGTCCCAGGGGCAGCTGTTTGGGAAATCGTTTGACAGACGTTACTTGACATCTTGATCATCGAGACATAGTGTGATCACGTCATAACATGTTGGAGTGTGCAAAACATAAATACCTGGTGGAGGTCTCCCATCGTTGATGTTAAACGCTGTAGCAAAAATACCAAATGGAAAGGCACCAATTCCAAAAGACATTTGGAAGCCCCCATCTCCAAACCCAAATCCTTGAAATCCCTGTAAGACACGAATTTATGTAAGCATGGCATCATGTGTGTGGAATCTGTCAATGTTTAGCTGAGTGTTCACACTGTCTGAGGTACAGTTTAACACATGAGTGGGATGTGACGCAACAACCAATGCAATTTGTTGTCATTCTCAAGAGAGGCGTCTCCACCTCAGCAGTTAGCGCCTAATAGATCCCACTGGGGGAGGTTCTTTTCTTAATGAATAAAGCACAAGCTTGCACTGCAGCAACTGCATCATTCTGCGTAATCCTTTCATCATGAATGGATAACGCAACTCACGAAGTTCGAGATATGCCTGCCTTTTTGTTTGTTTGTAGGAAAATCTGAAGAGATCTGGCTCAATGTGAAATGATGTTTATTATAACCATGCAACTGTGAGCATTGTACTTACACCACGATTTTCTGGCTCAGGCCTTTGCCCTTGTGGCCGTGGGGGTGTTCTTTCTCTAGATCGCAAAAAAATCACACTCTGTAAATGTTGTTAAAGGGATTTAACTAACATCACCTTATATAAAACATATACAGTGCATTAACTTTTAGATATATCAATTTGGAAGGAATCATCCACAACAACATCACAAAATCTAATCAGAAAATACTCACAACTTGCAATACACGCATCAGAATAATACATGAATTTAGAGTAAGCCTGACATGGACTCACCTGGGGTCCTGCTGACCTGTGCTCCCCCGACCATATAAGGGGATTACTTTGTCTCGACTGATGCCTGCTTTGCATACTGGACACACCTGTCTGTTGGGTCGAGTCTCCAACCACTACAAAAAAACAAAGACCATCTAATCAGATCTGGCTGTAAGCGTCCGTTATAAAGCATCGACGGCAGTGAAATGTCTCTGATATTCAAAATGTGTGGAAAGCGGAAACATATTCAGCTTACCTGATGCAAGCAAGGCCAGCTGATCAGGAGCCACAGCAAAGTGAGGTGGGAGATGTTTGATTAGTAAAACACTGCATTAATGCTGGATAAAATGGTCACTCAAAATGTACACATTCCCTATTAGCAAGCCTTTTTTTTCTTTGACAAAAAAGAACAATTTGTCATTGTACTAGTGACAATTTGAGGATGAAATACTGACATGTTTTTCGTTCAAAAGTGGTTTTTGCTATCACACATGCCTGGAACTCAAGAGAACAGCCCAATAGTTTTTATGATAAAAACAACCCAATAACCAAAAACTTTCTTTCTGTTGTCCATTGCTGTTAAGAAACGACATACCAGCATTACAATTATACAAGATGTGCCTGTCTTATATCTAACATAACCTATTGTTACTCTGCAGGTCTGTAAACATATACATTGAGTCACCGACAGTGGTTATTTACCAGAAAAGGTGTCCACACAGGCTGATCACTGCGTCTTTGGCGGTGTCCAGGCAGATGTTACACTCGAAGGTGCTGTCCTGGTTGCCGCTGTCGGCCCCAATGGAGCTGCTCGATCCAGGATTTGGGCTTTCGGTGGCCGTAGGGGAGCCAGAAGCGGGC
Organism: Lamprogrammus exutus; assembly: GCA_900312555.1. Taxonomy (NCBI): domain Eukaryota; kingdom Metazoa; phylum Chordata; class Actinopteri; order Ophidiiformes; family Ophidiidae; genus Lamprogrammus; species Lamprogrammus exutus. The sequence continues at coordinate 7,367 of OMOW01088566.1, forward strand.
GGGGGAACAGCGCTGGCCATTTAAGGTCAGATCTACTTAACAACTAAACTAAGGTGCGTTAACTCCTCTGGCACCCAGCGCGTCAAAACACACACATGCGTTGGCCCGGTGCACCGGTTTCCTCAGAGTCAAAGTGTGACACAAACCGAGCTCGACTCAAATAATCCCCGAACCAAAGAGCTGCAAGGAAATAACAACAAACAGCTGCTAGCTAAGCTAACTCCCATGTAGGAAATGAGTCGCTGCTAGCGTTAGCAAACGTGGGCAACAAAGCGCGTTTCAATGTAAGCCGTTTCGAGCGAATAAAAGGTAACAAAGAACAAACACCGGAGCCTTAATACAAAGTATCACTGGTGACGAAACGGATGTTTTAAGTGGATAATTATATGGCGTCAGATAGCTAACGGAGAGAAGTTGAGGGGACTTCTTACTGTTGATTGCATCACAGATCTGCGGCAACATCCGGGAACGGGCGGGTCTATGGAGGCGTTCAGCCTATCAGACAGCGCTACGTCAGTCTTTTATCCCACCCACAACAATATCCACCAATGCGTTTATAATTTTTAAAGGAAACGTAAAGTATAACGCAGAATATAATGATACAGTAACAAATAGAAGTGCTAACACCGTGAGATGCATGTCGATCGTTACATCCAATGAAAGGGAAATTTACACAATGTTAAATCAAAGTTACAATCATGTAAGAAGTTAATACTTTTTAAAGTAGCTTTTTATTTACTATCCTTTAATGACTTTTAAAACGTATTTTCCAAGCATTGTCGTCAAGGGAAGCGTATTTTAACTTGTAGAATGAATTTAGGGGCAAAAATAACACATGTGATTTTGAAAGCAGCTTCTTTCACAGTGTTCGTGACTTATTTAGGTTTAGAGTCCAAACTGTATTGGTGAATATTTCACCACAAGAGATTTTGTAATTGTGCATACACATTTATGACATTTGAAAGAATATTTTTTCTCACGAATCAGCTCAGTGTTATGTAATAGCTCCAGTGACTCAAATAAGCCTAGAGACTCATCAACTTTCAGTTCCCACAAATGCTGCCCCACAAGGAAAAACAAGGAACAAGGAACACTGATGACAGATCCTTGCTTTTGTGTTTATATTTTCGTTTTCTGTTCCCACAATAAAGAAAATGATATTCTGACATTAATATTCAAAAGCTTGTTGTTGACCAAAAATGATTTAAATTGTGTATCTTCAATACTGCTGATCTTTTCAATATGTATTTTTCATTATTTGTATGTATTGTAAATTAAGTACCACATACTCATACAGTTTCTCATTCATTTGTTTTTATAATGCAAGAGAAAAAATATGCACATATACAGTCATTCTTTTATAGCACGTAATAATTAATCAACATTATAAGGATTGCCATGTAACTCTTTTACTATTTCAGATATTTAACAGTCATACAGAGCAGGGAGATAAAGTATTGTTATATTAATGATGAGACTCATTTTCTAGTGTTTTGGTTATCATAGTATTATAGAATGTATCACCTATGTCATAAACAAAATGTATCAACGTTTTGAGTCAAACATGTCATGGCATTTGTATTTGTTGATTTCACCCAGCTCTACAATAATGCTGTATCCTATGAATTTCTGTCTGGTCACCTATGATAAAAAAATTGGAATTAACAGATTTCCATCATCTTAGACCTGGACGGATTAAGACCACCTGTGCGAAAATCCTCTGCTATTGCATTCTCTATCCATGATGTGACAGACCGCTTTAGAGTTTGCTTGAAGTCTTTACCAATGAACACGTAGAGAACAGGGTTTATGAAGCTGTTTGCTGCAGCCAGAGTGCCCCCCACCTTAAGCCCCATTTGAATAATGTCCACACTGTGGTTCCTTACGTCTAACTCCAGCAGAACAAAGGTGTGGTAGGGGACCCAGCAGACGAAAAACGTCAAGATAAGTGCAGCCATGACCTTGTACGGCTTTGTGGACTTGATGGTCAAACTTCTCAGCTTTACAGAGAGCACAGAGCAGCAGAACACAATCATTAGAAAAGGAATCAGAAACCCACAGACAAATCGGATCAGTGCCACTGCCTTGTGGGTAGATGGCAATTCATAATTGGTGTAGCACTGTGTGACTGATCCATGGACTTTGGTTTGTCTGTAGACCAGAGAAGGTAAAGTGAGGAACGCAGAGAGTACCCACATGAGTATGATAACTGCCGAGGCTTTCTGCACTGTCCGGTGATTCTGTGACCAGACGGGGAACGAAATCATTACACAGCGATCAGCACTGATCAGAACCAGCAGAAAAACACTGCTGTACATGTTGAGAAACAGGGCTGAGGAGGTGAGCTTACACAAGACCAATCCAAAAGGCCAGTGTGAGGTGACCACGTAGAATATTTCCATGGGCAGGCAGGCACAGAATAAGAAGTCTGAAATGGCCAGACTGGTGTACCAGGTGGTGTTGACCCTTCTTTTCATTTTACAACCACAAATCCAGATGACTATTGAATTTCCTCCAAGGCCGATAGCAGATATAATAACATTGATTGCCACCAGAGGAATGGTCAAAGAGGACTTAGTTCCGGTGAAAGTCCCTTGTCCAGTTGAGGAGGAGTTGTAATCAGTTCCATTGTCTGAAGTGTAATCATCATAATGTTCATAATCCTGCACTATGTCCATGTTCTCCTGAAATGTGAGGCACAACTGCTTAATAAACATAGAAACACATTGAATATAGACTGAACACTTCACAATTTTTGTCAGAAAATTTGCGTACATAATATAAAACAAATGTTCATTACAACTCACCGTATGTGTCGCTGTGATTGGAAGCAATCTCTGTAAAGCGTATTCACAGTCGGGTATGTCCCTCACCAGATGTAACTTCTCACTTCTGCTTACTGGCCAGTGTTGCTTCTGATGAAATCGATCAGCTGGTTTGTCATGGAACAAATGAGAAACTATCCTTCCCTTAATGACTGAGAGACTTGTGTGGCCACCTCCATAGGATTCAGATCATTGTCACAGAAGATACAATTCATGATAAAACACCAACCTTTCTTACTCATGAATTGAAGATGGGTATTTCAGTTCTTACAGCATCTAAAAGTAATCTGTGGTAATATCAAAAGGGGGGTCGCCATCACACAGAGACGCACACACAAACAAAACCACGACTTCCACTTCATGTCATATCCAGCGGTGTGCCCAGACTGCCAATACTCAATACTGTCGGAATTGTTGTGCCTGGAAATGTTTATTCCACGTTTATATTTATATAAAAATTAGACCTATTTAAACACAACATTTAAAAACAAGGATAACCCAATTTGTCAGAGAAATGGGCGTGTGACCAGAAGGTTAAGCTCAGAGCAGGGGAAGTAATAATAAAACTCAGGTTCCCTTTAGCAAGGCACTTAGTCCCAGCTGGCCACTCTTCAGATGAGACCTTAGAGACTAAAAATAGAGTATGGACAAAACATTTTGGAGGGGGGGGTACACTGTTATTATGATGATGATGGTGATGATGATGATGATGATGATGATGATACTTATTATATAAAATGGTGATAAAGAAAAGCTTGTTTATTACATGGTCTATATCTATCTACCAATAGTCTTGTTTCACCATCCCAGCCAGCAGGGGGCGTCCAGTTGACAGAGGGCATTCTGCAGACGTTTTAATTAAGTCCTTGCAATCCTCATAACTTCCCCTGAAGTCCGGAGAATGTCCATGATAACACCCACAGTAACATAAAGGGAACCATTCAAAAATTACATTTGGGGGACATTCACCTTTGTTCCTCCGAGTCTGAGAAATTGTGTATCATACAGTAGATTTGACATTGCATCTGGCACACGTTTAATGAACACGCAGTTACGTTTTTACACGCAGTTACATCAGTGTAGTATTTTACACCCAATTAAAAGTTTCTTAAAAAGAATGAGGCTAAGTTAGAAGTAGCATTGAAACGCCATAAACATATGGATAACTGATTTGGGGGGGAACTTGACATGAACTCCACCATTTCTTGTTGATAACAGAGTGACTCGGCAGAAAGTAGGAGAGGGGGCCAGGATGTAGAGGGAGCAGAATGGTGGTTATGAGTCTTTACTTTGTTTTGTCATAACGTTCAGTGTCTGATACAACTTGTGTCACGTGTAATTTCACACAATAAAAGCCCGCGTTATTCTAAAAAATAATGGGGGGAAAAGATTTCAGCACATAAAACAGAACATCAAATCTTAATGTTTACTCTCCATTGTTTACATTACGCGAAAGTTGAATCGGAGCATGCGCAGATGTCAAGGGTTTGGCCCCTCCCCTGACAGGGAGATAGTATGGTCTGGCGCGAGCTGTTATTCCTTCAAACTGCGTCACCCAGTCTGCTTTGTTAACATGGCAGCTACAGTGGTAAAGTCTCGTCTCGGTCCTGTGTTCTTCCTCACCAGGAGACTCGCTGCACCGGAGATCATCGCCCAGTGCAGCTACCACGAGAAGGTAAACCTCTCTAACTTGCCTCCCCAGCTTTGAGCAGCTGCGGCGTCATGATGAGTTAACAGTGGTTACCTAACCTAGGTGTATGTAGAGAGAAGGGGCGACAGAGACATAGACGGGCACTGACAAACTATTACTAATATAATACAAACATTAAAGCTATTGGTTTCAGGGTCGTAGGGAGGATTCTTTTTATTTCTTTTTTTTTTAAACCAGAGTTATACCAAGCCTCTTCCCATCAAGATCATTTTGGCAATAGACATCTGTTACAAGTTTTTGTTTATCTTTTTATTTGTTAAGTTGATGGTTTATGTGTTTAAGTTTGGAAAAACCTTGGTGGTTGTAAAACGCCAAATTATTACCCGTGTTATTTTTGCATTTCTTTGTTTCCTCTAGAAATAGTCTAATATAAGATACTGAAGCTAAAAAAAAATGCTGGTACCAACCTGTAATTAATTAGCTGTACGTCACATTCACCCATAACTGCACTCAATTCTATATATTTCAATAGAAAAATGAAATTCCCAGAAGAAATACTGAGGACAGGATTGATTTGATGGTTTGGCTGCTTAAGTTTTAAAACCTGAATCACATCTGATTCATTTAATTGTCACTATGGTAAAGAGGCACAATCTGTTAGATATGTATGTGAAATGATGTATAAAGAAGAGCTTCATTCTCTCTAAGAGGATGCAGTGATGGTTGTCTTATGCAACATGTAGACATGAAAGTTACGTATGGTTCCACAGAGTCAGATAGCTTCCAGTAAAATTGGTTTATGCTGGTAATTAATGATCATAGGCATTTCCTGGATATCTGAACCGCTTAAAACTGAACAACACTGTATGGAAAACCTTGGAAAGTTCACCCTGTTATTCCTCTCAAAGTTTGAGATACTGAAGATTTGACATTGCATCTTGCACACATGTAATGTACACGCACTTACATTGTTACACGTGGTTTCATCAGTGTAGTTTGTTACACCCAGTTATAAGTTTCTTTGAAACAATGAGCAAGGTCATTGTTCATAATGTTCAGGAGCATTGAAACGCCATAAATATGTGGATAACTACTTAGGGGGAAAAACTTGTGACACAAACTCAGCCATTTCTTGTTATCAGAGTGACTCAGCAGAAACTAGGCCCTAGTCCCACCCACCCTAGTTACTAGGATGTAGAGGGATCTGCATTAGACAATGAAATCCTGTCCTAATCTGTTTATATCAGCATCTCTTACGCCACAGCCAAGACCTGCAGTTTTATAACGGTGATTCACAGAACTTATAGGTCTGAATACTGCTGTCACTCAGGTCTTCACATATATTTAAGTATTATTGAGTGTTTTCACCATGAAGAGGCGGTACCAATATCCACTTAGATGTAATGTTTCATGATCAATTGTTTCCCCTCCTGTGCTGTCTGAAGGTGGTGGAACATTATGAGAACCCAAGGAATGTGGGCATATTGGACAAAAACTCCAGGAATGTTGGGACTGGCTTGGTGGGTGCTCCAGCCTGTGGAGATGTCATGAAGCTTCAGGTATCACTAAAAGAGATGGATAACAGTGTTTGTATGTTGTCACACTCAGGCCCTAGTATGAAATTCACTTAAACAGTATCAGGAGCAAGTATTTTAATCCGCTGAGAAAGTAAATGGCACATTATGGAGTAAAACTCTCAATGTGACAGGTCCAGGTTGATGACCAAGGGAAGATTGTGGATGCCAGGTTCAAGACCTTTGGCTGTGGCTCTGCCATCGCCTCCAGCTCTCTGGCCACAGAGTGGATGAAAGGCAAATCTGTAAGTGAACACTTCACACACTTTCCCCATCCTGTTACATGTTATTTGGTTTCATATTTGTTTCCTCTGCTCATTTTTGGTATGGTTAATGAAGCTGTGTGCTTTTAATTTCAGGTGAATGACGCTTTGAAGATAAGGAATACAGACATTGCCAAAGAGCTCAGTCTCCCCCCAGTTAAACTTCACTGCTCAAGTAAGTTTTAGTGAATATTTGTAATAATGTTTTTTTCTGTTCTGAACATGTATTATAATTGTAATTCTTCCTCTTCAGTGCTTGCAGAGGATGCCATCAAGGCCGCCGTGGCAGACTATCAGCGCAAGCAGCAGGAATACCAGCAGGAGAACCAGCAGGAGGCGCTCCGAGCCAGCATGTAAAGAGCACTCTCTAACTGGACGTCCCTCTTCTGCTTTCTGCTTCCTAGAAGAGATGTAGGCATTGTGTCTGATCACCACGTCGCTTTTGGACATTGCTACTGACGCACATTTAACGTGTCGATGACATCAACATCAGCCAGTATGTAGCAGTGTTACACCAGACCTCTGCATTAGTCTGTGGTCCTCGAACGTATAGCCGTTTAGCCTGTCACAAACGCACAATGAAAGCACTGGGTGATTGGCACAAAGTCATACAAGTTATTTTCCAGGTTGTGTTATATTGTTATATTTTGTGCTTGTGTTGTGGATGTCTTGATTAAATCTAAGCCTATTAAAGCATCCTACTGCATCTGCACCCTAGACACGGAGCATTTTATATGCAATGAGTTAAACTGGCTCAAAACTCTGGGTCCATTGGTTTTGTTTGTTATCTCTGATATTTTAGGAATGTTTCCTTGAAAATCGATAATAAAACTATCCTGAAATACGTGTTGCCTATTGTTTATTTTCTTTGAAGTGAACTGTTTGAACCATAACTGACTGAATATAACTGTGATTGCCCATTTGTTTGCATCTAAAACAAAAATCTTGATGCAATGATTTATTCATTTTGATGTCCATTTTTCTATTTTTGACCACATATGCCCAATCTACCTGTTAATCCATTTGTCACCAAGAAAAAAGTAAAACAATGCGTATTGTGTTGCAGAGAGATTTAAAGAATGCCCGACAATACCACTTAATGAGGTTTGCAGCAGTCGTCCCTTGGTAGGGATTTAGACAATAAACATGCCACACACCAAGCAAAATAAGTAAAAGTAAAACAAAAAATCATCCCATTGGAGGAGAAATAATCATTTCACCAGATGCTAAAGACGATAAACCATTGGATGTGTGTATAAAATGGAATGGCTGTCTTTGTGGCTGTGGTCAGATTACAACATTACAAATAGCACTGAATGGAAACATAAAATATTGCAAAACATTACTGACCACCTAATGTTGCTGGATTGTAGTATAATTTTTTGCATTTAATCTGGAAAACCTGTTCAACTCTAAAATTCTTTACACAACAGCTTGTATATAGATGGCAAATTGTTTAGGTCATTGTGTTCAGAATAGTTAGAAAGCAGTTTTCTCTCCTGCGATGAGCTGCAGTGTAGCAGAGTCACTGTGAATGTGCAGAGACGAGGGCCGCAGGCCTGAGCCAGACCGAGGCTCCTGAGAGTCGTTTTCCTCTGGACGAGTCTTCTCTGGAGGATTCAGCTCAGAGCTGCCAGATGCTGCAGCTGCTTCATTGTCAGAAAGCTGACACAGCTCCTTCTCCTCAGGGAGATTTGATAATTCCTTATCCAGGATGCTGCCATCTGCTTTAGAGTCATCCTCAGGACTTTGATCTGTTATTTTTTGACCAGGGTCACTTCCCTCTGTCACATCTGGAGATTTATTTGCTGTCCGCAGACTCTTGGCAGCCCTCATGATGTCTGCGTGGTGCTGCGTACAAGAGTCCACTCGCTCACTTTCCTGCTCAGGAGCGAGTTTCTCTGGCATTTCATGAAAGGGCT
>OMOW01088568.1:6526-16753 GCA_900312555.1 Lamprogrammus exutus
CAAAAGTGGTTAAAAATATTAAAAAAGGCCTTCTCGACCCCCCCCCCCCACCTTTATGATATCTTGGCATAGGTCAGAGGTCTGATTTTGCACATCATTGCCAGGGTCGAGACTTGCAAGGCTGCGACACATGTAATCATGCTCTCAGAGCAAGCAGGATGGCAGCCAGAGAAAAGCGAGCTGCTGCTCTTCACCTCCCCTGCAGAGCAGCCACAGACAGACTGTGTCAGGTCCCAGCTGTATGGGCTTTGTTCCCATTTCACTGTCAGTAATTCCACCCCAGGCCTCCTGGGGGTCCTGGTCACCTGAGCTTCCACTGTCTCAAAGGATGTAGCTAGCTGGCTGAGAACACAAACCAAAGGTGTAGCCTAACAGAAACACTTTCACATGAAAAAATGAATGGGGCTCCCAAAAGCTTGTAGCTACAGTGTAAAATGATCAAATCACATTAAGACTCCGCCCTCATTGACCGCTCTCTCCCCTTTGTTCTCTGTGTCCTATGAGCTACTCAGTATTCGCTATTTGTGTTGTATTTAAATGCAGAAGGCTTTATACTTTGAGAAAATGAGCCCAAAAGACTTTGGCTTTGGAAGTTTGCCAAATCATTTTCCCTGCTTAGGATTGTCCTTTAGTAGACTCAGTCTGTCTTCATCTAATTCTTCATTCACACTGCTATCAATATCAGGCTTCTAGACTTTGATACACCCAGCTGAATGAGCAAATTTCCTCCATTATCTGAACCTAAATCTACCAATGCCCTCTCTCTATCTTCTCCTGTCCTCTTTTCAATTCATGTTAATGTCAGTCTGTTCCTCGATGATGCATTATTCTCATTCAATAACTCCAAAATCATCTCTCTGGCTTATAGAAGTTTGGCCCTGGTGTAGGGACTTTGCCTCAGCTTGAGCCACAGGTGGTCCAAGTGGTGGTCAGCAATGCCAAAAATCAACACCAGCAGTCAGAGAGCATCCTGCCCCAAATTGCCTGCAAAGGGGGCCAGAACAACTACCAGACACACTCGGTGAGGCTCCCGTGTAGCACGTGCAGTATATCATACTCAATAGCAACAATCAGCATTATGTAATGTAAGTATGTGATGAGGAGAAAAATATTGGAATTTCAGTATTTTTCAAAGATAATACATAACTGCCAAGAGAGAGACTGCATACAGCCTTTCAGGGTGAAGTGTCTAGATATGTTACGCTGTGATGACCTCATGAGGGCAGTCAGCTCCAAGGTTTTCTTTATAACTCTCTGTAATTGAATTTAACATACCAATGACTCCTGAGTCCAAATAAAAGCTGAAATTTTGAATTTCCATGTGTGATAACCGGGCAGGATGAGAGGCCGAAGCCCACCCAGCAGTTCCCCATGCGCTTTGGTACAGCAGTGGACAAAGTGTCAGTCGCCCGCAACAACAAAGTTTTCAGTAACAAGGTGGAGAAAGAGAGAGCATATGAAGGAATAAGACTGCCCATGGCCCCCATAGGTATGTTATTATGTTAGAATAAAATAAAATGGAATTAGAAAGGCAAAGATAGATGATGATGCATCTGTTCCCACACTGATCGAAGTTTAAATCTTTTGTGGGTGTCGCAACACAGTCATGGTGACTCATTTCTCCTCCACTTCTTCTGCCTTGTTGCAGAAGCACTGAAGAACTTCCAGGAGCGACTGACAGAGTTTGAGCAGGAGGAAATAATGGACTATGCAGAGGTCTGGTTCATGGGCCTGGGCGCTCAGAAGATTGAGGGCTCCCCCGAAGCGCCACAGAACTCTGGATATGATGATGAACATGGAAGCTACATCAGGGTAATTTGTGATGGAGAATTGACACTGGATTTACATTATTGCTGACCATTTTGCAAGCCAGTATGCTCCAGATAGGCGTCAGTAAGTACAGTATATCTGTGCTTGGGGTGGGTAATCCATCACAGTGAACAAATATACAGTATTTGATACCTGCAGTGCTTGCAGGGACACTCTGTTATCTGACATTTGAGAGCCATTTTATTCATAACCTTTGTTGTCAGGAAAGCAAGACATGAAAGCAGGGCATAGATGTTGTGAAAAGGATAATGTGTGCTTGGTAGCATCTCGCATGCAAAAGGTTGCTGTTCACAGGGCAACACTTGCACATGTCGATGCTTCCCATAAGTACCTAAATGCACAGATATTTTAATACACAGCCTCCTCAGTCAACTTTGACACCAAATATCTATTTATATTTCTAGTCTCTGCAAGTTCATTTCCATACACTGCAAGCAATAACTGAAACAGTTAACAGCATGAGCAGTAATTATGATTTTGATTTGTAGTTAATGGGCTGAAAAAGAGGACATGATTTGTTCATATTGTACTGACTGAAAATGCAATACTATAGAATTTGCAGTGTTCTGGAATATGTTCGATAGAACAAAGGATTTTGGAGAATGTAGTGAAATTGTGGGTTTCCGGAATGGGTTGGTTGGAAATGTTGCTTGGTTTTTTAAGATGAATTTATCAGAACAAACTTGTCATGTACATAAATATATTATAACCAAAGTATATTGAGTGATGGATGTCATTATTTCAGTATAGGTGTACATATTGCTGAAATCCAGTTAAATATTCATGTATTCTTACTCTTCAGGTGCTTCATGACCACATTGCATACAGGTTTGAGGTGCTTGAAGTCATTGGGAAAGGCTCCTTTGGTCAGGTTCTAAAATGTCTTGACCACAAGACCAATGAGCTGGTAGCCATCAAGATGATACGGAATAAGAAAAGGTGCGGGTAAACCTCAACATTTGATTGTTACCAATTCATATTTGAACTGTCTCATAAAAGCTTCTTTTGGTTCATTTGGTAATATATAGTGAGTTGATGATTTTTCATGTCTAAAGACTCCATCATATGGCACTCATGAGATATGATACCCTGTTATGAAGTTTTCCCACATGCCTCGACTGTGATCATTTTACATTTTAGGAGTCTGCCATTGCTGAGATCCTGATTTAGAATGATCAAGTCTGAACCTCATGGTGTTACCTTTCATGTGCTTCCTTACTGGGGAGCAAAGTGGCTCTAACCGCCCCAGCCTTGCTCAGTGGATGTAAGAGCCTTTGTGTTCGACCACTACTTCAATAATGCAAAAAACAAAATGGGTGCAAACTGCCACAGCAGGACTGCCTCTGGCCTCTCGAGAACTCTCCTGTGTTCTAGTCAAGCCTATGGTCTAAGATCTTATTTCTCATAGGGAAGGATTGTATGTGGATGAGCCAAACAGCTACCCTGGTATTTTCAGGAAGTGTGCTAGGATAACACTGCTATCAGAGAAAATTTAAATATGAAATATTTATGCGGCATATCAACAGTTTATGAGACTAAACCTTACATATTCTATGTGAAACATAACTGTTTTGGCATGTTGACATTGGCTTGTCACAGTGTACCATTTTTATTGTAACCTGGTATTACCTGGAAATTCAGAAATAAGAGATGATCAAATCACAAAATATTTCATTTTAATTTTCCCAAACTAACTCCAACTGTACTTTTGTGTGTAGGTTTCATCACCAAGCTCTAGTTGAGCTGAAAGTCCTGGATGTAATAAAGAGGAAAGACAAAGACAATCTTCACAACGTCATCCACATGAAAGAGTACTTTTACTTCCGAAATCACCTTTGCATATCCTTTGAGCTTCTTGGGTTAGTACACACACGCACATTCTGCATATAAGCAAGCAGACCTATATATTTACATATACATACACATCCACCATTACACACACAACAACCATTAAAATAGTCTTGCAGGAGACTATAAAGACATTATTAAATGATTCATCAAAGGTGTTCACAGTTATCCATCTTTCTCCAGTAGAGTTTGATTACTGTACTCTGTGCCTATGTGAGGCACTACTCACTTGTTGTGTCATTACATCTACCGCTGCGTGATTCCATTCAACTGGGACTTAAGTGATTACTTGCATACCTTAATCCAGCTGTGTTTTAATGTGGATTAGCCTTGATATCTATTTGAGGGAAGACAGGTTTGTGTATCACTCAGGCTGAGTGACCTTTAGAGGACGTCTTGGACTGCCACCTTGTCTAGCATTACCGTCACCGAACCCTTTAGTTAAAGCCTTTATTAGGGCCATATCTCTTTCGCCTACTTGCTGCATGGTGTGAAGGCTCCAGTTACAGTCTACAGACGTTTATACTTATCACAACTACAATGACATAGAATGGGTGCATTCAAACAGAAACAATTGCAGATTATTTCCAAGTATGCACTCAGCAGTTAGTGGATCCTCTCTTACAGGGATTGTGAAGTGTAGAGTGGCATCACCCGCTCGTTTCCCCCCCCACATTTTTCAGTTGTTGCATTTTTCTTTCAACATGTCTACATGGCGTTGTTTTAATGTGTTCTAGCTGCATTATGAACTAAACCCTCATTGCATTCTGTATCGTCTCAACAGGGTGAACTTGTATGAGCTGATCAAAAAAAACAACTTTCAGGGCTTCAGTCTTGCTCTTATACGTCGGTTCGCCCACGCTCTTCTCAGGTGCCTGCAGATGCTGCACAGGGAGAAGATTATCCATTGCGACCTGAAACCGGTATTGTCCCCCATAACCTGTCTATTGCACAGTTTTTCCAAAATATTGAATTATTTTACTTTAAGCAAATTCAACAAAAGTATCTCAAGGGCTGTGCACAGATTCACCATATCTGGGTCTGGTCTACTACTGTTGTTAACTGACTTCCAAGTTTCCTCATGCCAATATGTTATTCCCTCTAGTGGCTCAGCATAATATTGCAGTCAATATATGCATTATAAAATGTAACAGGGCTTATAAAGGAATTGTGATTTGTATTTAAATCCATTTTGTTGTACTTCTTAACAGGAAAACATCCTTTTATCTCAGCGAGGGCCAGGGAACATCAAGGTGGTTGACTTTGGATCAAGCTGTTATGAACAACAAAGGGGTGAGAAGCACATATGTACAAAATTAAGCGACTTAATCAATTGAGTAATCAAATTATTATGAAACCAACTTAATAGGTGCACCGATGTTTACTGGAAAATGTCAAGGATCTCAAACAAATGGAAAGTCTGATTCACTGAATATGGTCTTCCTTCTATTCCTGTCTCATATTGACATCCATCTCCCTTAGTCTACACATACATTCAGAGCCGCTTCTACCGCTCCCCAGAGGTCATTCTGGGTCAACCCTACAGCATGGCAATTGACATGTGGAGTCTGGGCTGCATTCTGGCTGAACTCCACACAGGCTATCCTCTGTTCCCAGGGGAGAGTGAAGTGGAGCAGATAGCATGCATAATGGAGGTAACACATGGAAATAAGTAAGGTTTTTTTTCATTACTCTCTATTTTTCCTCTCCCGTCTTTTCTATTCTGTTTTTTTTTTTGTTTTGTTTGTTTTTTGCAGTTTTCCAACTTTATTCTGTTTTCAAAGTACATAAAACAAGTTTCACAAGTTGTCATAATATTTTAACTTACAGGTGTTTGGGATGCCTCCAAACGATTTTATTCAGACAGCATCAAGGAGGAGGCTCTTTTTTGGTGAGAACTTTCATTTTGTAGATTTATATTTGTTTTGTTGTCTTGCTTCTGTAGATATTTCTATTTGGCGCAGTAGAATATCTAGATGATTACAGTAGATTATAATGCAGGATGTGCTAAATTTAGTCAGGTGTCAAATCAGTGACTTGGCTTGTGCTTTGGGGAAGGCGTGGGAAGCTTCTGAACACTGTTGCCACATTGTACAGTATATGATTGCAGTGTCTGATAATTGTGTACAGATTCAAAAGGAAACCCCAGGAACATCACAAACAGTAAAGGGAAGAAGCGGAGACCCAACTCCAAGGAGCTGTCAACTGCCCTGAAAACGAATGATGCTTTGTTCTTAGACTTCATCAAAGGCTGCCTCACGTATGTTCACTTCTCGACTCTGCTTGAGAGAATACGTTTCTTGTTTTGTCCTGCAAAGCAATCGCAACACAATCGTACAATTTATTTGCGTTTAACGTTTATTCTTTGATGTACTTCTGCTCAAATTGAGTCTTAAAGATGCAATAACAAGCAGCAAACACTTACAAACTGAAATGACTTGTCTGTGTTTCTCAGCTGGGATCCGACTAAGCGTATGACTCCTGATGAGGCTTTGCACCATGAATGGATCCTGGAGGGCAATTTCAACAGAGTCCGGCCCAGAACCAGGCCGACAGTGAAAAACAGTCCGAGCAGCACCGAAAACACCAGTGAGCACAGTTTCTGCAAACAACCAAACTGCAGGCCTTGTAAGTCAATAATGGCTCCACTAGATTGGAGCAGGAGTGGAATAAAGGTTAGACAAGATGGGTGAAAAGTGCTTGAGCTCCATCATTATCACCACTGGATAGGATATAGGATATACTTTATTGTCCCCTTGGGGAAATTTTCTTTGGACTCAGCTCAGCTTCATTGCATACTTGCTCACATCCCATTCAGCCACATACAGTAGGTACATTTACTTAAAATACAATCAATGTAGAATGGTTTATAAAACCTGTAGAAAAAACAAATTCTGAAAATTTTGAGTCAAACCCATTAAAATATGGTAAATAAACAACTGTAAGATCAATAAAACCATATTGCACAACTCATTAACTCCGCCAACATTTGCCTGGTTCATGACTAGATTAATTAATTTATATTGCACATTACCTTAGGGCCTACTGTTTAGGATAATGATCTGGCAGACATTGACATTTTGTAATGAGTACTCTTACATAGTGGGACTTTGTAGCGTTTACCTGAGGGAAGGAGCTGATACTCCAGGTTCAGGACATGGCACAGGGTTTGCGCACTATTTTCTGCTCATAAATCATTTGTAGAGAAGTGTGTAAGGCGAGCAATCTGAGATTTCAGTGGTTCACATACCACGCCTGTATCCCATTGCTTATTTAGCTTCCCAGAACTGCTCGGTAAAATAATAACGGGATTTTTATTGATTGACACTGAGGTGTCTTTGAGCCAATCACAGTGCCCCCTACTGCTCCAGTCCCTCTCAGTGGCAGCTCCCAGGTGTGAATGTGTGTCAAGCAAACCTGTACTTTCTTATTCATCTTAAGCTGACATTTAATGTCCTTTGTTTCCATGGTGCAGCAGAGAAGGTTGCTTCAGAAAGCAGCACTAACGGCAAGATACGAGACAGTTCCACAGCAGGAACAAAGATGACCCCTACTGAGCGTCTGCGGCCCATAGGGGCTTCAGCAGAGGAGGAGGTGTGTGAGAGCGATGCCCAACTGCCCACAGATACCATGCAAGAAGCGGGTGGAGAGAGGCCGGTCCACATCATCATCAAGCCTCAACAGGAAGTGGGCACAGAGAGGGAGGAGAGCCAGGAACCAACTGGAACCAACTGAGTGTCTGCCCCTCCTCCCTCATCTAGCATTCAGAGGGTCAGGAATAATGCAGCATTCATGGGAATTGGGAATATTTGTGACTCGGAAGTTTCCCACTTTCCAAACTGGGATTGATGGAATGGGCAGGATGAAGTGAGAATAAAAAAGACATCTGAAAGAAAGCAGTTTGGTTGTTTGGTTGCTTTCAGAGCAAAGTTCACATTAATCAAGGCACTAACATGATGGCGGTTTTATAATGACCACACAGAACAACTTAACCACCATTTTTTTGACTTGCCCTATTAATTGAACTATACCTTGCACAAATACAAAACTCAAATTCTTCATGTGTTTGTGCAGCTCGCAAGGTTGGATTTTTAAGTTGAAGGGATACTGGAATTGCATGGAAGTGAATAAAAATTCCCACACGTCATGAAAACTATATGAAATTGAAGGTTTGTTGAATGTGCCTGATGTTGCACTGATCATCAGCAGAAGGATGTCTCTTTGAAGTGGAAAGTCAGAGTTTATATGTTTTTGTGGCACATTTGGGTACTTTGTATGACAGTGCAGGCAACCTGTTGTACTTTTTGTGAAGGAATCAAGATGTGGTTGCAAACAAAAAAGCTACGTGTTGGATTTTTGACATACAAAACTAAATGCCACATTGTAAGTATCAGTTGAAATAAGTACACAGTGGATCCATGATACTATGATGGTCCATTAGACTTTTGCCGTCTCTGTCTCTTGTATTATTTATTTAATTCAATCTTTGCTGAGCATTGACATCTTTGATAAATTGTTAGGCCTTTAGTTTACTTTTTCCATATGAAAATAAAATAGCTTACCTCAACAAGTGCATGCGTAGAATTTTAGTCAAATGTTTGTTTTAATTCTCAGTTTTAGACATTTTAGCCTCATTTTACTTTCAGAACAATTAACATTTTGAAGAATTGTGTGCAATAACGGCTGAGCCAAAAATATTTTTCTACTATGTTAAAAGTAATCTAATTGCCCTGTACCTTTTAATTGTAGAATGCGGTTATTTACATATTGATTATTTGACTTATTCAATACACAATGTGTTTGGACATACAATGTTACATATTTGTTTGACAATTTATGTACAATTCAGCATCAGAAAATATGTCTTTGTATCAGCATCTGTTAATTGTGTATCTCAGATGTAATTTCCTAAGTATGTACTGGAATGCAGCACATTTTAAGAAAATATTTCAGATATTTGTTAAGGTTTAGACAAGGTTTTACTTGTTATGTTGTTATTGTATACATATTTTGTATGTCTTCGTTATTCATAACATTTTTATATAGAAACAAAAAGACAATCTTGTTGATAGTTTGTGCCTTGCAGTATTCATCAAATCATGCACCTCATAATTGTGTGTGTCTATCCGGATCAAAAACAGTGAATTATTGCCCTTTTAAATGAAGGAGAACTACTCTACCAGGGTATTTGACAAAGGAAGTCCCAGCAAATTTCATGAAACATACAGATATAATAACCT
Source organism: Lamprogrammus exutus (assembly GCA_900312555.1). Classification (NCBI taxonomy): domain Eukaryota; kingdom Metazoa; phylum Chordata; class Actinopteri; order Ophidiiformes; family Ophidiidae; genus Lamprogrammus; species Lamprogrammus exutus. The sequence goes on from OMOW01088568.1 coordinate 15,445, forward strand.
ACCCTTGGTTTATATCTTTACTTTCTGTAAGAAGACAAAACAAGGAAACTGAGGCTGGTGTCCTCACTAGCCGTTGAAATGCATGCAACCTTAGGTCCAGAGGAGATGTTTGTAGCTGAGTCAAGAAAATACATTTTTATATCTTTTATGCTCAAATAAAAACTTACTTTGATGATGTGTTTTCTTGATGGATCATCAGTTTTGTCCTCATACTCTCAGTTTGCCCATACAGAAAATTACAGTACACCAATAAATGTGGATGTAAGGCCATGGAAACCATGGGGGTAATTCAGAAATTAGGAACTACACAGCCAATACAGTAAATATGTACTACGATCATTTAAGATCAATCATAAAACTTCTCTTCCATTGATTAGGGGATCAGTGTTTCTGACATATTGTTATAAGGAGTGGACCAGATGAAAGTAAATGAAAACCAAGTTCTTAAAATGCTGTGGCTGCTGCCACAATTCAGGTAAAAACAAACAAAATACACACACACACACACGATTTCAATTACGTTTGCTACCAACTGGTTTTTGTTTGCCTGGTTTGAGTTATCCTAAATATATCAACTGGCATAAATTGCAGCATGTTATTTTTACATATGTGAAATAAACACTAACAAACATATAATTTGAACTACAGTAACAATATTAATGTTAATAAATTAGAGCTTGAATAATTCAGGCTTATGGGCCTGTTACTCACAAAGAGTACTTTTAATGTTGTTTAGAAAGTACATGTTATTGATGACTATAGCATATTTACTATATGTTACTTATGAAACTATGAAACCAAAGGCAAGCTTGTCTGCTGAAACTGAAGTGACAGAGTCTGAGATTATGCACCGAGTAGGCAAACGAATATGGCACCAGAGTATAGTTCAGCCAAATTAGTTCAGCCATTCTGCCAGGAGAACCAAACTCCCAGACTGCGGGGGACCAGAAGTGGGCAAATGATCGGAACTTATTCTTCAACAGATTTGATCAGACATCTGCCCCTCCCCCGGCCCAGTCCTGCCTACTGCAGTTCCCCTCATCTGCATCCCCAGTACACTGCCTTACCCCCGCCATCACCACTCCTCCTACAGCACTCAGCCATCCAGGTGAGGAAGGGGCTCAGGAGGATTAAGGCGAGGAAGTCTGCGGGTCCTGATGGTATCAGCTCCAGGCTCCTAAAAGTCCTGCGCAGACCAACTGTGTGGGATAGTTGAACACATCTTCAACCTGAGCCTGAAGCTGGGTAGAGTGCCAAAGTTGCGGAAAACATCCTGCATGGTACCTGTGCCCAAACTACGCACCCCAAG
>OMOW01088734.1:0-10407 GCA_900312555.1 Lamprogrammus exutus
CCCCTAACCCCAGCCTTCCCTGACCCTCCTTCCCCCCTCCTGCCCCACTCCTTAAAAGTGCACTTTGGGTGTATCTACCTTTTCTTGCCGACCCGCCCGTGACCTCCTCTCCCTGATATTTCACCCACTTCACCCCACCCCAGCCCTACCCATCACCCCTAACCCCAGCCTCATGTTGTACATGAAGTAGTGTTAACATTAGGTCATTGTTACCTGACTTTTGTGGAGATTCGTTCGCTTTGAGCCAATCTCTGGCGCTTTGCAATGCGGCTCATGATGTCATGAACAACTCATGATGTCATTAACAGCTGTGACACGCTAGAGTGGTTCCACTCATGTCTCCCACTAATATAATTTAGTAATGCAAATTAAAAATAAAATAAAAATGTAAATGAAATGAAAAGCACCATACACAAATGATGAACCCCTGAACAATGTTTCTGGCAAGTTCAGAGGCGATTGGAGGAATGGTGCTCGTTGTATTGACACACACTCACTCACACGCACGCACACCCCTGCTCTCCAATTATAGAAGTAGGATGAGAGTGGGATTATTTTTGGAATACAAATAGAAGTGAAATGATGACTCGATTAGTCTAACAAGAGAAGGTATATCAATTACAATTTTAAACGTTAAGTAATTGTGTTGGGGTGTGGTCAGTGGTGGCTGACTTGTGTTGCAGTCACATCTAATTGTTAATTAAGTCCAACTCCACTTGTGTTTCCTTTATCTAAAAATTTCATTAAAATCTTATTGATGATGTTAAAGATCCTTGGAGGAATGCAGAAACATTGCAGAGCTTTCACTGAGCTGGAGCCAAAATGCACTGTAGAGGTGATGAGAGGCATTAATCGACGGTCGAATAAGCTAATGGACGAGCAGAAGAAAGAAGACACGGACCTGTCCATTTTGTCAACAAAAACTGGCATTACCTTCTTCTCCAGTTTCATGTCCAGCAGCAGGTCGATGTAGACTGGCTGGTTGTGGGGCGAGAAGTCTAAAACCTGGAAGCACTTCAGCAGGTCGATGGCGTCTGCTCCGTCGTAGATCGTCCTGGGGTAGTGCCTCTGTATGTACACGTCGTCCACGGGAGCCCATGCCGTCTTGCCAAATGGTTTGTGTCTGTCTTTGTCATCAATGACCCTCCTTTCTTTCTTCACCCCCTTGTCCGCTTCCTCTTTCTTGTCTTTCTTCTGTGCCCTGACAGGAGGGAAAAACGAGACAGGAAATGGAGAAAGACATCAATTAAGAGGCATATGGCCGAACAGAACATGCTCAATCAATCTCAGATCTGAGAATGATCAGGTTTATTGTCAGTGTCAGAGGTGCTGATTCACCTCTGTGATATTTCCGGCCGTATTTAATGGTTTTGTATTTGACTCAATTATAGTAAAAGCTGCGTCTAATATTTTGTCCACCTCCATTTGTATACTTGTATACTACAAAGGTAATGTTTACTAGAAGCCTAATGGATTACATTACATTGTACAGATGTAGTTTGTAACCTGGAAAGTTAGTGTATATCACTTTGTACCAACAACAGTGCAAGGGAAGAATATATCAAGATCCATTCTTGCTTTAAATGTGAAGAAATCCAAAATGTATTTCCGTTAATCCTTCCACAGAGAGAGCTCAGTGCGGTGACAAATGAACCAACTTTCTATAGCTAAAAATATCCTGGCACATCTCTTTGGAAACTTCAAACCACGTCTGACAGAAACACATGGAGGTTGTATTGTAATGTGGAGTGAAATCATCGACGCTTACGTTCCACTCACTTCATTATTCAGACATTCTTGTGGAACGGTTGTTTTTTTTAAGTCACCAAAATACTTTCAGTATGTTTTCTATAGTCACAGAATGAAATGTTTGATGAGGCCAGTGACACCAGACTAAAAACTCAGCAGCCTCTGTGTAATACTTTGCTACACCACATGGGGGAGGCAAAAGTACCGTGATGCTGAGGCAGAGAGTCTAAAATGGTTTTGGGTTTTTTTAATGGAAGAATCGACCAGTGCTCTTTTGTCAACTACACCCTGCATCACTGCATGCACGAATAAGACAGCATTGAAAAGAAGATGGTACCTGCGTTATTTACAGTGGAGAATAGAGATGCAGAAAATCATTGTCTCATGTTGGCAATTTCAGGTTAATTTGGTCACGTAGATTATTTTGAAACAACAATGAAATGTGTCCTACTTTACTATAATAAATGTATTATCACTGGTTATTTTGGGCATTTGGATCACTGGCTGCAGTGTTATTTTTCATTGATGGTTTCACAACAGCACAACAATGAGCAGAATTTGAACAGAAGAAATGTGACCGCCTGGGAGGAACCTGATGGACAGACGGAAAGAAGAATGTTCTCCCATCCTGCATCTCTGGATACAGCTACTGTCTGTATGTTCAGAAAAGGCTGAGGCTGTCCATCTCTGCAGACTGAGTGTGAAAAACTGCTTTTGAGAAAGATTACAAAATCTGTACTGTATGAAGATCTTCAAAGCTGATTTTAGTCAACTAAGAGCTTGTGAACTCACTTGATGGCAGCAAACGTCCTGGCCGGGAGAATCCTTGGCAGAGTCTGCGGGACGTTTGTGTAGGAGGAACCACTGGCACTTAGCAGCTGCCTCTGACATCCTGCTAAAGCTGGAGATGAGGCAAACGCTGAATAGAAAATGGGAAACAAAAGTGTGTCAGTGTTAGAATCTAACTGTACAAGATGTTTTTCAGCTTTTTACAATTACAAGCTCTTTAATTTTGCTTTAAATATATCAACCGAGTAATTCCTAGCTAATGAACTATAGTCAGACTGGTGTATTGGATGTAATGGTGTATTGTTGTAACAGCATACATGAGACAACTCCAACAAAACTGCAGATTGCAGCCAACAGCTGTCTTGTTTGCATAAACTTGGACTAACGTGCTAACATTTGCCTGTGGAGGAAAATCTGCTTAAAGCCTGTGTCAATTTTATCTTCTCTTTCCGTCAGTGGAGTCATTCATTTACAAGTGAAACTAGGTTTGTTTAAAACCGCTCATGTGCTGGCATTTGTAACCACTATTGGAAGGTTTTAACCACCAATTGCACTTTTCTCCAATTTCACCATATGGATCCGAATCTAAAATTTTCAGGCAAGTGTAGGAACGACAGAAACACCATCAGTGTTAGCACAGCTTCTACGTCTCACAGTTGCATTGGCTGTGTGAAGGATACAGATAAAAAAAAGTCATCCAACTTGTATTTTCATAAGAAGATGCTGATGAAGGTGAATCTCAACCCCTGCTCCCTGATTCTGCATCTTCCACATTAAAATTATTCTCAACAGTATGGATCTACTCAATATACTGCTGGCTCTTTCCGCCACACCTGACGTGCTCTTGCCTGTAGGTGTGCTCTAAGCTCACAGTTACTCACTATTGTAGACGTGAGTTTTGCAGCTTTTGTACGTTCCTATGAATGTTATTTGTTTTGACAGAAGTCCACACTGTTCCAGCTAAATCTTGCGTGAGAAATATGGTATTAGACCCTTAACAATATTAATACCAGTATTTGAGTTTTGAGATGCCTCAATGATTCTTGTTCCTTTTCTTACATTACAGTCAGTATATATTCCTTGCACATCATGAATGCTGTGATAGTGAATCTGCAGCTCATCTCACCTTTCTGATAGAAAGTACACAGATGTGTTGACGTGCAAAAGTGGCATCTTTGTTGCTTGACAGTTATGGGAACAAACAGAAGAGAGGAGAAAAAGATCTAGAATGTTGTAAAAGATTTTGGAGTTGCTATGAATCAGGCGCGAGTTACGTGTATTAATTTTATTGTAAGCTCCAGTATCGGAATCTGCTGCTGGATAAGCTGCTGCTAATAAAGACTATGCTGATCATCCGTGTTTATTGATTTCGATGTGTTCCTCACAATAACAACTATGCATATATCACATATCAGTATAGACAGAGCGAGAGAGAGCGAGACAGAGGGAAGCCTTAACCCTTGCCAGGAGGATTACCTTAAGGGACAGCTAGGAAGTCTCAAAGCACTGACATGCAGCTTTCTAAACTAATATGTGAACAGGACAATTGTTGAAAAGCAAAAGGAAATAAATAAATCAAAACGAACTGACCTTTCAACAACGCCCTCGTGCAAGTTGCCATGTTCGGAATTACGCTGTCTGCTCCGTGTGAAAACAGCGACACGTAATAAACAGTTCCGCCAGGGAAGTCAAGCCAAACTCCATTCAAAAAACTACATAGTTTGTGGCCTTGCCTTATTGCAAACATACAAAACTTTTTTTTAGAAAGCAATGCCAATATAGAATCTTTGGGACTTACCCTTACATTCGGTATACGTCCAGTACAAGAGGCATTTCCATTATTAAGTAAACGTTTGACATAAAGGAATAGCGCGCCTGTCATATCTACAGTCGCTTCCCACCGGAACACAGTGTAAAAATGTGATAAATATTGATACAGTTTTGAATTTTATTGAAATTAAAAGTGAATCCGTGGATTACATTGTGCCGATTTATTCAGAAATTCTATATACACTTACAAATATTACGCTCCGTGACACATTATGTTTATTTATCCTAGAATATAAAATAAAATAATTGAGATTTGATTGCAAATTATAATTCTCTGGCCTTCAAGACGGTCAATCATATGTTAACAGGGTGCTTATCTAAAGTAGAGGAAGTTAATTATACTTATGCAACAGTTATTGTGTTCGGTTTTATTATTTAAAAAACTTTACCACCTAGATTAGATGCCGTGCGCGCGTGAGAGGAGGCGGTGAATGCGTGTGGACATGCACGAGCGGAAGCCATGTTTGTTGTTCTTCCTTCTGTTTCCGAGACGTTCAGGGTCTAATCGGGTTCACCAGCCGTGTCTGCATGTCTCTACCAATTCCCTCAGCAAATCGTCTTCTACCGCTCCCGAATGAAGGTAGAGTAATTTATCAGCTTGTGTTTGTGCCACAGACTCTTTATCAAGCTCCACTTCCCTTACATTCCCATGTTAAATTTGCCGACATTTATAGCAGTTCGATTTCGGTTGGACTTGGTGAGCCCGGGCTGCGTGCGCCCTGCAGCCGCTAGCCAAGCAAATCCAGCGCCGTGCTTCGACCTGGATGGCCAAGCTGTACATACTTTGACACCACGCTGTGTTGGCATTTTAATCACTGAAACCCGACTTCAATGGTGAATGAAAAGGAGTAAACACACCGAGAGGGCGTGTTTACCTTGTTGTCAGGTGTGACAGCTGGCGAGCGGTGGGCCGAACTTGTCCTAAACGGGCCCATATATGTGGTTGTCACTTTTGACATTAAAGCTATGTTTGGATACTCGCCTCTCAGCTGTCGGAGCCCGCTACAGCTGCCATTGCTAAATTTTTTCCATATGTAAAACTCGTGGCATGCAGAATAACTCTTTGGTTTCCTGGGCGACATATTTGGGGTTTATCAGAATTATGCAGGTTATCTGTGGTAGCCGGACTGTAAATGTCGATATAATCTTGGGCATGTGATCAAAGTCAGCGTAGCCGCTTCAGTTTCGGTCTCTCCTCGTATGGCTGTGACATGAACCTCTGCCAGCAGGCCGTATATCTGTCCGTAGCCGCTGTTGCCGGGTACTTGTGACCCAGCAGTGTGTAAACAGGTTATGTAAGTCTTCTGCAAACTTGTACACCACTCAGCCAACCTCATGCAGGCTCGGATGCACAATAACCTGCCCCTGTCTGTGCACCCTCCGATACATGGCATTCATTTCATAACACAGTTAATAGCGTAGTAATGCTATGCATGAGCATTATAGCTGTTTGTGTCATGCGTATTGCAGTAAGAGTTACCTTGTAGAGCCACCTGCAAGCAGAATTAAAGAGCTCAACTAGTGGTACAAGAGCTTCGACTGATGCTTGTTGGCTTGACTAGAGCAATGGATCTCAAATTGTGTAATGTGTACCAATAGCGATACTTGAAAAATAATTTCATTTGCTTTTGTATTACTTTTCAACAGGTATGTTAATTGCGTTGTGTTATGCATGCATTGCAGTTGAGTTTAAGCCACTAGCAAGACCAAGTTCAGAATAATCTGAGTCCAGGAAGTCAGAGATTATTAATTCCAATAGAGCAAAAGAGGCAGAAGGTAGTGTACACATCTCCACATGTGAAATTGCTATTTTATGTATCATTGGTATTATATTCATTAATTAATTTTTATCTTTTGGGGAAAAATGAGCAAGAACGTTAGCTATTTTTCAAAAGTCTAAGACATGTGGGTTTAACATCCTAAAAGGTTGAGACAAGGACAAGCCTGAGAAGTTTACCAGAGATGAGACCAAGACAAGTTTTGTGTCCTCTGACTTCCATCCTGTTTCTCTCGTTCTTATTTAAATCTACTGCGAAATTGGTGCCCGAGGTGCAACCAGGAAACATTCCAAAGCACAAAACAGGGAATCTGCGCCTGAAATATTTTTGCATGCATACAAAGAGCAAGTTTCACCTCATAAAGTGAGGTCTGTTTGTCATATCTGGAAACGAACTTGACAGTCAGGCTCCCGCCAGTGACTCTGTTTAGGTAAACAGATTTGGATTGATGTTTGGTCCAAACATGACAGTAGTGACATCATAAGTGGGTTTTCCATTGACCTGCATTTTGCACAATTTGAAGAAAAATGTTTAATGGAAACAGGCAAATGTTTTAAACAATATTGCAAAAAGTTTTTACACTTGCTTAAGGTGGATTTTGGGTGGAGTTGATAAAGAAGTACTTCATAAAACTGTAATGGAAACAGTCTTTGCAGCTGTCGTGGTGAGGTATGCTTATTGACGCTTGCCGTGTTTTGTGCAGAGTGAAGAGGAGATTTTCTTGAATTTAATCGGAGAAAAACAAGTTACAGCTATATAAGATGGAATACAGCGGAAATGCAAGAATTGATCAAAGTCTGCAAGAGGCTATACGTGATAATTGAAAGTCTTATGTTCTGTGGCTATCAGAGGATGATATTTCTTCCTTTTTTTTGATTAGATGAGTACAATGTTTGGACAGTGTTACTTCATTCAGCTCTGTTGTCAACACTTCAAGTAACGTTGAAATGATAAATTTTTGCGTGAATGGTCTTAGTAGAACAAGATGTCACTGTAAACCTTGGCAATGGCGAGTTCTGTCAGAAAAGCCCAAGCATTTGGTAATCAGGAGGACGGTCCGGTCTACCCTGGTTCATGAGAAACACAGACAGATTTGAGGATATAATGATTATAAATTCCCTTAGAGTGCACTCCATGTTTACTTCTGATCTTAATCTCGTGGGATGAGAAAAGCCTTATTCTCCAAGATCATTTAATGGAAACACCGCCAATTCACAGTTGAACTTTGTTGACTTTTTAAAAATTCACCTAATTGTAGCGCAAAACAGGCAATGGAAACACGGCTATTGTCTGGACCCAAAAATTTCATTTCACACCCTCATTGTGGAATTTATTATCTACCTGAATTTATTTTCAAAAAACAACTTGAATTACTCACACCTCTTGCTGACACCGGAACGCTTATAATCAAAGGATCTGCGGGAATGACGTGGGCACCTCAGCTCTCGTCAGGTGGCATATTCCATTCTTTAGTGTCAGAATTCACCTTCGGGTGTTTCCATTGTGGTTTCTGCAACTCATCCCTAGCCACAGCCGAGTGCTGCAATATGGTGCCTGTGGCTGCTGACTCCACCCGCCACCTGAAAATGCATGCTATAATTTGTTTATTCTGATTTATCAGAATCAGATTGCATGGGGAAAGATTTTTGCTGGTGGCTGGTGAATGCTGGGGCTTCCTGGTCACCATGGCTTGCCAATGAGATTTGTGTGTATAACCAGTTGTTGTTAGTTGATGTTTTTCACTTTGACTTGTTGTACCAAGCAGAGCAGAAATTTGGGTCTGTTTCTGGAAACACAAAGTCATCCATTTTCTTGAAATGTCATGCCTTTCTGGGTAAGAAGACAAAAAAATCTCTTGAAGTAAATTCAGTTTCCAGGCAAATAATCTCCCTCAAAACAAGAAGAAGAGCAAGAAAGCAGCTTTCCCTTTCAAAGTCAAAGTGATGATGACATTTCACCATGTTACCAACCAAATAGGCTGTCAAAAGAGAACATACATGTATATATGGCTTTGTTTTCAAAATGCCAAAAAAAAAAGCTTTTATTCTATCCAATGTTATAAATTTACTTGTTTTTATAATGAGTGTATTGTATGTCCTGTGCAGCAGGCTGATGGTTTCTTCTGCCCTGCTCTCTCTTCAGATTAACAGGTATGCCAAAGGAAAAATATGATCCTCCAGATCCCCGCAGATGTTACACCATCATGTCAGCTGAGGAGGTGGCCAGCGGGAAGAAGTCCCACTGGGCTGAGCTCGAGATATCTGGTGAGTGTTACACTCCTAGTGCATCTGCTACCTCCAAACATCATCCCAACAGAGGTTTATTTTAATTTAGTTGGGCTGTCTGTTATGTTTTTTTCACTTGTTGTTTTTGAAGTTTCTGTGGGGACGAGAACAGTAATATTCCAAAACGGGTCAGATAGGCCAAGAGTATAAACATAGTTCTTTTTCCAGTGATCTGACCTGTGTTTTTCAAGATGCAAAGACTGCATACACTGAGAAATGTTACATAATGTTACATAACGTTTCTCATTAATTCACAATTAATATTGTATAATTAACAATATTGTTTTTTTTATTGTGGTTTAATCCAGTAGTTAGTTATCTCGTGTGTTAACCTGTACATGGACTCTGTTGCATTTTTTTTGCCGTGTCAGGAGAAAATAAACATCAGATCACATGTCATGGGAAAAAAACACAAAGCAAGCACAGTGATGATCTTGTGCTTAAGTTAAGATAAGCAAAAGACAAAGTGTTACATGTCTGTATAAAATCTTGACTAAAGGATGACAGTCTTGTTACTGCTCTCTTCCATGTTACATCACATTTTCACACTATATGAATAGTGAACTGAGATTAAATGTGTAGAAAGAGTTTATTTGGGTCTTGGATTTAATCAGAATGATGATGCAGATGAAGCACAACCTACAGCGTATCAAAAATGTTCCCCGTACAGTATGATCGTTTTCTGAGTGGTGGTGTGCATTTTAGACATTTTGACAAGCTCCTTGTTTAACTGAAAAAATTTTGGTCTGTATGTGGCTGTAAAGTGAAGCTGAGCTCTATATGTGGTCCTCTGCTTTGTGATATTTCAAACATTATCTTCCTACTTATATGTTTTTGTTAAAGATCCCTCATTCAGGTAGTGAATGTTTTAGGTCTGTGTCTGATAAATCCCATAACTGCATGGTTTTAGCCCCATACCAGCAGTGTCACAGGGCCTCTCAGACTTTATTGTCTATTCCTGATTGAATGTGAATATGAGACGGCAGCATATGTTTTCAGCAAACCTTCCCAGGGTAAATAATAAGTGTTGATTATTAACTTTTAATCAGGCGCTTGTTGTTTTCTGGTTTCATTTTTCAGATATCAAATAGTTCGCCAGGTATGATATGTCAGAGTTGAAGGGTGAAACTGTAAAGGTGACATTTAGCTCAATAAATAGCAGAGATCATGTCTACATCTGACATGAGGGTTTCTTCCTGACCACAGCAGCAAAAACGGTCAGTAAATGTGACTGGTTTTATTTGCATCTCATTTCTTTTATTCAGCAAATTTGAGATGAATTCATTCAAAATGTATTCTTCATTTAAATTCAGAAATGTGTGATATGCAAACTGAAATTGCATTAAATAAGGGCTCTAGTCTGCTTCTGAGGAACTATGTCATTCGAAAAGGAAGTGTTTACACCTGTTCAGAATGCCTACCCGCAGAGGTGGAGGGAAGGGGTTGCTAATAGTAATTCTGTGTCTTTTGTTAATCTGTGTGAACTCGCCCTGACTAATTATGAAAATGGGGACAGTACACACTTAGTGTTTCACTCAGGTATTCATGGTTTAGCACAAGGTTGTAAGCGTGGACAGTGATGGAAGGACTCTTTACTAATCAAATTTAAAGGATCTTTATCTAAATATTACCGTAAGACAATGTTGGCCAATGAATTGTTATCTGATTTTATCTTTTTAATCTCAAATCAACGTGTAGGCATCAGCCCGGCTTGGCTCTGTTCTCTGACCTGACATATAGGATCTGTATTGATGTGATCAGATTTGAGGGGGATGTGGCGTTAACACCAAACCGTTGTACCTGCTTGTTGCGATGCAGGAAGGGTGAGGAGTCTCAGCAGCTCGTTATGGACGCTCACTCATCTGACGGCGCTGCACATCAACGACAACAACCTGACCCGCATCCCACCAGACATCGCCAAGCTGCCCAACCTGGTCTACCTGAACCTGTCATCCAATAAGCTCCGCAGCCTGCCC